>APFE030580070.1:1716-29490 GCA_000404065.3 Pinus taeda
CTAGACCACAGTTGAATCACACAAGGAGGAATCACCCAACCTTAATGTGAGAACAAAAGTGACTAGGTTTAATGACGTCGGAGCACGTCTCTAGCCTAGACCTCTAGAATGTGAGCGTTATGTTACAATGCGTTTTTAAGTTCATTCGATTTATTTTAAAGTTGATCTTGAGTTAAGTTTCGGTTTTCAGGTCCTACTGTATGTAATTTCTCAAAATCCCTGAATGCACTCTATATGCCAAAATATGTCATTCCATTCGATGAATGCTAATTACAAGAGAGTTAGAGGGCTTTCACACAAACCAAATGATCACAAAACAACAAATAGCTTCCCTAATGCAGCTAATGGAAATTCACAAAGTTTTCTTTGAGATCACTAATCATATATCAAAATGAAAAGCTTCTAATTCTCATTAACTAATACAAAGCAAAAGAGATTTTTCTTTTTGTTGATGGCAAAGTGCATTAAACAAAATTTGAGAAATGATAACAAACAAATGTGGAAAAACCAGTTGACCCCAAACAACTGTGATCCGTGCCCGGGTAGTGAAAATAAATCGAAACAATGTCAAGATTGGTTCAACAATGATCACTTAAACAACCAAGCAAAAGCAAGCAAAGAGGAAGGCTCAATCAAACCAATAGCAAGCAGTAAACGAACCTTTGCAAACGAGTAACCAAGCAAAGCTGATCCAACAAACTTGGAACAATAAAACTAGGTCACAAAGAAAAAATCAAGATTCGCTTCAACAAGACTCACAAGAAAGTGCTTCAATCTTTAGACAATGAAAATCAAGTCATAAATCAAGTGAAAACAACAGGGGATAGCAAGACCAACAGGCTCAGGAGGTAGAATTGAAGAAATTCAATCCTACAGGAATCAGCGCGGGTGGAACACAGAAACAGTGCGCTGATAAGAAACTACGCGTAGCAACAATGCGATGTCAGTGCGGAAGTACACGACTTAATTGCGATGGTTCGATTTTCAGAACCGTCGCGATTGTTTTATGTATTAACGTGATGATCAGGAAGTCACAGAAAGGGCTATGCGATGGCAGCGCGACTGTTTTATAATAAACTGCGATGAGGCCAAAAACGACCACAATCAAGCCAAAAACTCCCAAACCAAGGCAATCACTCTTCAAACAATCAAGGCACTTCCCAGACCGAACCAAGAGACCCAAAAAACAGAGAACTAATCCCAAAACTTTGGAAAGAGAGCAAAAATCAAACTCAGGGAAAAAATGAACAAGAAAAGGACAAAATCTAGCTCCAAGCTGTTCAGTTCGTAAACCAAACCGGAGATTGACTGAAGTGGCTTTGATCTACTTCGCTAATGTAGAGCAATAATGTTTCGAAGGCTACCTGGCTGTGCTTCAGGTTCCGTCTAAAGTTTACAAATCAAACAACAAGGTAAAACTCCCCAGTGGAGTCGCCAAATTGTTGTGTAGGTAAATCCCCTCTGCGGACAAAGGCGATCCCACTAGTCTAACTGAGCTCTAGCAACAATCAAACAACGCTAACACGTAGGTTCCTAATTGCAAAATAAAGGCCAAGATGAGAGCCTACCTCGAATCCAACGCTTATATTCATAGAAGGGTTGTCGCTTCCGTTCTTTCGCTTCAGCTGGTCACAATCATCACGATCTCTGTGAACAGACATCTGCACATGCAAAGAACAAGCCAAATACAAGCATAAAATCCGGGAAATGAAACTATGTATAAGTCAGAAAGGATACAACTCAAACATCATAATAAAGACACATGAGTGGAACCATAATGATAGTCATCTATTATTATTGATAAAAGAAAAGAGAATACAACCAAGTTCTGACGTCAAATCCTCCTTTGGTTGGGTCCAGCCAAAAAGTCCTTCAAGCATTCACCCTTGAAGGTAGATATCCCAAGACAAAACTCTCTCTCACACAAGTTTACACAAGATGGAAACACTTCACAACCTTCCATGAGCACTCTAGCAATCCCACACTTGTCACACTAGCTACCTATCAAGCTCACACACTATCAGCAACACTCCAAACACCATGAATTCCCCCAACTAGCAGCTCATGGCAATGGTGGAGGCTTAAATAGGAGAAGGAGTCTCCATGAATGGTGGGAGGATGAGCTTATCTCCAAGGCAGGTGGATCAAATGATGAAACAAACATGTGAGAGAAGGGAGGGCGACATTTACAAGGCCAAAAACCAGGTCTGAAGTCATCTGGAAGGCCGACTATTAGAACAAACTCGCCCAAACCGAATCATCGCGGGTAAATAACTGCACTGGAGCGCTGACATCGCTGCTGAATAGCAAAGAAAATCATATCAATGCGATCAGATATAAGTAACAGACGTGTTGTCACATGAAATTCGACCAACGCGGGAATCACGTGTACTTCCGCGCTGGTAGCGCATTAGGTCTGTTTTGGAGCGCTCATCAGCGCGTTTATTTTTACAACAGTCACGATGATAGAAGAAATTTGGCAAAGTGGGTCATTTGGCAACATAAGAGAGCATGAGCATGATTAATTTGGTCCCATGACACAGCAGGAAGACTGACAGGGAGATAATGACAAATTACTGTGCAACACACATGTTCCCAAGCACCCACTCACGGCACGGCATGCCCTGACCCGACTCGCCTGAACGCGTTTGCACGGGCACCCACACACGACATGACCCAACCCACCAAAACGAAATTTGGGGTTTCCATGTGTGCATGTCCCGAACGAAATTTGGGCTTTCCATGGGTGCATGACCCAAACGAAGGCCAGAGGGAGCATCGGGCAAACGGGCCGAACGAACGTGTGGAAGTCACACGGGTGGTGACGAATTAGAATTTTTGGCACGGCCACGTGTGCCAGCGCACCCACACATGGCAAGACACGACCCGAACCACCCTGGGCGAGCCGACGCGAATCACCTGAGTGAAATTTGGGATTTCCATGGGTGCATGACCCGAACAAAGAAGGCACACGGGCGGTCACAACTTAGCATTTTTGGCACGACCACGTGTGCCCGGGCACCCACACACGGCACGGCACGCGATGACTCGGCCTGCCCGAATGAAATTTGGGGTTTGAATGGGCACACGACCCGAACGAAGGCACGAGGGTAGGAATATATTTGAATCTAATGCATAAATATACCTCGTGTAACATACCCTTAAGGTCTTCAACATTTTCTTTTGACTCTTTATAACACTTTAACATGTGCTAGTCCTATTTCAATGAGAAAGAAACTCAATGATAAATATAATAATAATATATATATATTTCTTTTCTTGAATAAATAAAAATATCAAAAGTACATTTATGAAGACCGAACCCAGTTACACTTTCTTCAACACTCCCTCTTAACTAGGGAGGTATTCATAAATCATTACAAGGTGTTTGGCTATTTTTCAATCTTGAATAATTCACATAAGATAAACCGAATTGGCAACCCATTTGTTATAGCATCATATTAGCCAACATTGTTCACAGCAAGGCCTTGACTAACAACTTTATCTCTCATAAGATCAGAGCACAATGTTGGCGAGGCCAATGTCTTATAAACACCTTAGTCATTGCCTCTAAAGGTACATACCCACCCAGGTGTTCCCTGAGTATGACCTTCTAGGACAATTCTTGTCTTGGGTTCCCAGGCCTTAAAGAATACCGCTCCTCTTACCTACTTTTGTCTTGGATGCCCTACACATCCTCAGAGAGCATCAGATTCCAAACGATTACCCAATCCTCCCGTTCTTTCTTGCCAAGTGAAGACAAGAATGTTGTGTCTATCTCTTCCCCTTGATCGAGGAAGACATGCCCAAGTTTCCTCTGACAAGGAACTTGCCCAATCTCCTTTGTAGTTGGGAACTTGTTAGAACTCCCTCTTAGCTAGGGACTTGTCCATTCATCAACAACGTCTTCTTCACGGGTCCTTAAGTCGCTTGATCTCCTTCATTCCTTCGATGTCATGAAGTCTTTGTTTGAAATTCTTATTGGCAGGGTACCGACCATTGATCACTTTCCCTCCCGGTTTGTCATGTCATTGCTCCCTTCGTGGAAAGTGGCCTTCTTCATATATATCAGGTCCTTTTTGTCGTCTAGCTACTCCTTTGTCATCTTGTCTATCCTTCATAATACTTATCACATGGATGCTTAGTTGTACTCGCTTGTTCCCATACTTTGATTCAGTGCCCCTTCATGACTTCATCGTGGTATTGCTTCAACACCAAATGGTGCTTTTGTTGGATGGCCTCTTCACCATGACATATTTGTAGATTTGAATCAGTTATCTGCACCTTACTATCTCCAAGGACTTCGTAGGCGTCAAGGGTCCTTTATCTTTTTCTTCCTTTGTCATAGTTGCCATGCCTTCTTTCGAGAGATGTTGAGGAATCTTGTCAAATAGTTATTCTTTGTGACCGCGATGTTCTTCACATGCTTGATCTCTTTCTTCATTTGCTTCTTCTTGGATTGATTAGTCAACCACCTTATACTCCTTATGAGAGCACTTATTCATGTTGGCCTTTACTCCACTATAGTACATGCCTCCGAGCATGTCGTTTGTGAAAGATATCCTTTTATTCTTGATCGTTATTCTAGAACTTTTCCCATGACCCAATCAATATAAATGATGACATGGCCTAAACTTTGATGCATACATACCTCATCTTGATTATGATTTTATCATATCGGATTTATTTGATAGTTCTCCTTGATTGGTGTAGCCTTTCTTGCTTCATCTGCTCTCGCCTGTGTATCATCCTCTCTTGAATCCCATAAATGGGACCCCCAATGAGACCTCTACCCCCTTTGAAAGAAGAATTTAAGCAAAGAGGTTGACTTAGTCATAAGAGGATCTTCCTTCTTTTGCTTCTTGTCGTCTTCTTTCACTTCTTGAGTTACATGAGCTTCTTTCCTTTTTCTCTTGTTGTTGTTGTCCTTCTTAAGTTTAGGACAATCCCTTTTGTAGCATCCATATTCTTGGCATCCAAATCGTTGGACTTTGGACATGTAGTGGTCCCAACTAATTTGTTACTTTCCTTGTGAAAAGACACTGAGGTATACTCAGAAGGGGACATATACTTACCTGATAGAGTTTGAGATGTAGTGAACTTGCTTTCTTCTTGAAGACTTGAGGGTTTGCCTTCCTTAGATCTTGATGTTGTTCAAGTTGCTTTCTTCAAATGGACTTGCTTGATGACTTGACTTGTACTGCCTTTCATTTTTCAAGATGGTGTAGCTTGATGTAGGTCCCTCTTTGACTTGTTCTTCTTGTAGGTGCCTTTATACAAGGCATTTCTTCTTGCTTTGTAGTCTTCCATGATGAATGATAGATGGCAGACCTTCTTGTCCTTGATGTGATTGAGACTTCTTGGCTTGATGCTTCAACCTTGCGGATGTTCTTGAGATTCCCTTTCCTTGATGTGTCACCTTAGCTCCGATACTGCGTTGAAGAATCTGGGGCAATGGGCTATAGCGGGATTCTTCTAGACTTGATAACAATTTGTGAATCTCTTTTACAATCTATCGCGTTATCTTAATCTTCTTCTCTTCTTATTAATGCATGTGTGTTTACTTTCATCAAACTGGTGCCAAAAACATAAGAACAAGAACACAAGATGTTGGCTCTCTGACAAGGAAAAACCTCTCTCTCTCAGAGAGGAAAACCCTTTCGTAAATTTCTCTTATTGAAGCTTCTTATTGGTCATTGCGAAGCCCTAGACCCTTGACAATGATATCCTCCCAGCACAAGTCGAGTCTTTCCTCCTCTCTGCACTTCCTTTCTTCGGCACTTCATTCCCCGGCACTGTGTCCTTCTTTCAACTTTTGATAGTCCATGGTGGACTAGCTCTAGAAGAGACTCCAACCTTTGATCCTTAGCGAGATCCTTTACCAATGAAGAAACCTTCATTCTCTTGACCGACCGAGCCTTTCTCTTGATGTGAGGTTGTAGACTCGATGTACACCAAGTTTACTACACCTAGGGCGATTTCCATCGCGACGAGACATGGAAACCCCAAATTTCCCGCACTTGGGATACTTTCGACAAGGTGGGACATGGAATACCCGGGTTCCCCGCAATTTGGCGACTTTTGTGGAGGAGGGACTGGGAGACCCCATGTCACGCTCCTATCCTAGTGGTAGTATTTCAACCACGCATAAGCGGGTGTGGCACCGCTGTACTTTTTCCTTTTGCAAATACTTGAGTACACGGTCTGCGCCTACTTCAACACTCAGTCAATTTTCCAATAAGTGCTCTTAACAATGTAGCAAAAATAACTTACCATAAATTTATCTTCAATTATTCTTTCAACACTCAATCAATTTTCCAATAAGTGTTCTTAACAATGCAGTGAAAATAACTTACCATAAATACTTTTGTAGTAGTTCCACTATTTTCTCAAGCTCAAAATGCCCAACGACGCAACTGTAGTGTGCTTCCCAAATCATCTTGTAACGCTCGCTTGAAGGAACACAAAGGTGTCCCAGGTGGCATAACAGTGCATCCTTGAGGTGAAAATATGGAACTTGCTGACCCTCCAAGTGTGTCTGGTATGTGTTGCTAAATTCTCAGTGGCTTTTGTAGAGAAGTGGAAAATCAGAAGTCTCGTGTCCATAACACGAACCTACGGTAGATGTCGGCAAGACCCGGAGAGTTGCGGAGCTCTCTTAGAGTGTTTGGGGTTGGCCAATCCCAAATGAATTGGATCTTGGCTATATCCACATGCACCCACCATTAATCAATAATATATCCCAGATACTGAACCTCGTGTTGTGTGGTCGTGCTACACTGCCCGTGGTTTGCACGACACAACTCCACACCTGAACTGCGAACCTGTCCGCCCGACTTTCCGTTCCGCGGCACCCAAACTCTGCCCGTCGGTGCAGTCCATAGTGAGGGCGCATGGCCCACATGTAGTGCGGCCTACCTGCCCAGACAGTAACTTGCCCCTTTCTCCCTGTCCGTGCTGCCAAGTCCGACCCACCCTCTCTAATCCGCCCACCGGTGCGGTCCTCTTACCCGCGTCCTTCTCTTCCTTCCGTTTTCGCCCAACTCCTTCCTTCGCACTTGTTCTGCGATGTGGAAGTCTGAGTTTGATGTCCCTTCGTTGAACGTCATCCTCCTTACTTATACGCATCCTTTCGCCCAAGGGCCGTGTCTCTCGGGGTTAACAAGGGTCGGCTCCATCAACATGCTTGCCCGGCTGATGTGCCACATAACCTCGACACACCCCATTCCAACGAACCTCCGCGTCCCTTCGTGTGCACTGTCGCACCCATGGGTCGGCTCCAACACCTCGCCGATTACACCCGTTGCCGCACATCGCACACTCGCCCGCGTCCTAACTCGCCCGCACATGGTCACCCCTTTCATCCGGGCACCCAACAAAGGTCGCCCGCATGCCTTCCATCGGTGACTCGCCCATCGTGCAGGTATCAAGGGGTGTGCGCCATGCCCCAACACGGCGTGCACGCTATGAGTGCGCCCATCACCGTCGTACATAAGCGAATGTCGTGCCAAGACTTCGCATATAACCGAACGCTCACCCGAGTCGCTTATAGCCGAACACGAGCGCCTGTACTACGGGTTCGGTCTCTCGACTCTCTCGGGCGCTCCCGACTCGAATACCTAACACCCCCCAGCGTACGTGGTAGAGGTTTCCGGCGCGATGGGAATGGAAACCCTAGATTTCATGCGCACTTGGGCAGCTGTCGTCACGGCGGGGCAGGGAAACCCCGCATTCCCCGCACTTGGATGGCTCCCATCGCAACGAGGCATGGAAACCCCAAGTTCCAGAGATAGACCAGGCAAGCAGTTTCCACCCCGCCGCGAAATGGAAACCCCGAGTTCGCAAGACTTGGGAGGTTCTTCATCATTCTGCGACATGGAAACCATGAGCTCCATAAAATTTGGCGATTTCGGTCGCGTTGCGACATGGAAACCCAAGTTCCGGGTGGGAGATGGAGACCCCAGAGGTTCTCGGAATTAGGCAGTTTCCGTCATGCCACGAAACAGAAAGCCCCCGGGTTCCGCGGACTCGGGCGGTTCTTTGTCGTTCCGCGGCATGGAAACCCGAGTTCCCTACACCGAGGTCGTGGTTCCTGTCATGGCGGGACATCGAAGACCCCAAGGTCGCGGTTTCTTTCATGCCACAGAATGGAAAGCCTCGTGTTCGGTAGACTTGGGTGGCCATTCCCTGTCGCGCGATGGCATGGAAACCCGAAGCTCCCCAAACTTGGGCGGCCGTTCCCTGTCGCGCGGTGACATGGAAACCTAAAGCTCACAAGACTTGGGCAGCCGTTTTAGCCTCGGTGCGAGCGACATGGGAACCCCGCGTGTCACGCCCCCAGGCCTACGGTAGTCTCTCAACCGTACTTGGCGAGGTGCGGCGCCACCGAACACTTTCTCTTCACCAATGCTTATGTTCATGGACTACGCCTAACCATTAGTCTACTTAGTTTGTTTTTCGCAACCAAGTATTATTATGTTTCCTTTATACCAATGAACACCCATACACATTCATCATCATCAGCGATTATACATGAAGAACACAATTGCACAGTATAAAGGGAGGGGAAACTCCTTGAACAATGAGTCTGCCCGAACACAATATATTATTCAACTTTACAATGTTTACAAGGCTTTACAAGTATGCTTGGGAAACACCACGTTACATACTTAGCCAATTTTACAAATAGTCAACATCCCCGTGCGCCAACCGAGTTCCTTGCCCGAGTTGGGCGGGCGCGCCCTCACACGAGCTGCCAACCACACTCCTCAACTGAGCCTCGTTTACCGCTGCATGACGGGCGAGCGACCTCACCCGAGTCACCCTGCGTTTCCTTTTGCATGACGGGCGGGCGACCTACCTGAGTCACCGGAGACACCTCCGCGTTTCTTCTTCCACAACGGGCGGGCTACCTACCCGAGTCACCCGTGTCACACCGAACGGCGGGCGCCTTCCTTACTCGCGCCCTCACCCGATAACCGAAACCTGTGCGTATTGTGCGTGCTTGCCCAAGAGCGGGCGCATGTACGCCCACGCCTCTTTTGCGACCTGCTCCACTAATTTGCACTTTTTTCTTGATAACCGAATGCTCATGTTCAAACGTCCATCTTCGAATGAATGCCAAGTGCTCCAACGCCTTGCCATATTTATACGAGCGGTTGGGCGAGTCGCTGCCCAGGCCGACTCGACCGCCGCGTGCCAAAACACCTTTGCACATCGAAAACTTGCCATCCAATTGTTGGTTGGCCAACAATCCTTCATTCAAGTCGCCCCAACATGTAATTCGTCCCGTGGGTTATGCCAAACACTCCCACGCTATAAACCAATCATCGCTCCACCTCTAATGCGCATTATACTTTATGTCCCTTCGCACATTTCAGTCGTAGAGTTCGCACTTCACACCGACGGGAAGAAACCGAACCGCAGGTCCTTACACCGTGTTCCCCAGACTTGGGTAGCAATTTTTGCTGTGACGTGAAATGGAAACCCCATGTGTGTCCACTGACTTGGGTAGCAGTTTCCATCGTGCCGCAAAATGGACACCCCGAGTTCCCCAGACTTTGGCGGCTTTTCATGGCCCCACGACATGGAAACTGCGAGTTCCCCAAACTCTCGGGCGATTCAGGGTGTGCCGCGACATTGAAACCGCGAGTTCCCCAAACTTGGGCAGCGGTTTCGAAACACCCCAAATTCTAGAGACTTGAGAGCTGGTTTGCGTCATCATGGAAACACCGAGTTCCCCACGTTGGGGAATTGTTGAAAACCCTGCGTTTTCATCGTGCCGTAAAATGCAGAAACTCGTGGTTCCATCAAGGGCGGGACATGGAAACCCCAAGTTTCCCAGGCTTGGGCACCGGGGCATGACATGGAAACCTCAAGTCCCCGCAGGCTTGGGCGCCGTCGGTTTTAGTCGTGGCGCGACATGGAAACCCCAAGTTTCCCCTGGCTTGGGCGCCAGGGCGCGACTTGGAAACCCCAAAATTAAGCACCGCCAGTTTTAGTCGTGGCGCGACATGGAAACCCCAAGTTTCCCCAGGCTTGGGCGCCGGGGCACGACTTGGAAACCCCGAAATGTTTGTGCCGGGCGGAACCCCCAAATTTTAGGTGCGACATGGAAACCCCAAGTTTCCCCAGGCTTGGGTACTGGGGCGCGACTTGAAAACCCCAAATTTTTTAGCGCCGGGCAGAACCCCAAAATTTTAGGCGCGACATGGAAACCCCAAATTTTTGGCGCAACATGGAAGCCCCATATTTTAGGCGCCGGGTGGAAACCCCAAATTTTTGGCGTGACATGGAAGCCCCAAATTTTAGGCGCTCATCTTAGGACACCTGCGTTATCTTTTAACAGATGTGTCGCCCCAGCCAAACTCCCCACCTGACAATGTCTTCCGCCCAAATCGACCCGCCAAAACGTGCCTTAAGGCCAAAAACAGGGGCAGTGCCCGTCTCCGCCCCACGGAATAAGTAAAATAACGTTAAAAGTAGTGGTATTTCACTTGCGCCGAAAATGGATCCCACTTATTCTACACCTATCAAGTCATTTCACAAAGTTGGACTAGAGTCAAGCTCAACAGGGTCTTCTTTCCCCGTTGATTCTGCCAAGCCCGTTCCCTTGGATGTGGTTTCGCTAGATAGTAGATAGGGACAGTGGGAATCTCGTTAATCCATTCATGCGCGTCACAAATTAGATGACGAGGCATTTGGATACCTTAAGAGAGTCATAGTTACTCCCACCATTTACCCGCACTTGGTTGAATTTCTTCACTTTGACATTCAGAGCACTGGGCAGAAATCACATTGCGTCAGCATCCGCAGGGACCATCGCAATGCTTTGTTTTAATTAAACAGTCAGATTCCCCTTGTCCATACCAGTTCTGAGTCGACTGTTCGACACCTAGGGAAAAGCCCCTGGCAAGGGGCATTCTATGCCCGTAGCCCAATCGGCATGCGACTTCCCGCCCTCGCCGCGAGAGCAGCTCGGGCAGACTGCCAATAGCCCACGAGTTGAGGGCGCAGACCCCTAGGCCCAGCCCTCAGAGCCAATCCTTTTCCCAAAGTTACAGATCCGTTTTGCCAAATTCCCTTACCTACATTGTTCTATTGACCAGAGGCTGTTCACCTTGGAGACCTGATGCGGTTATGAGTATGATCGGGCATGAACGGTACTCGGTCCTCCTGATTTTCAAGCGCCGCCGAGGGCGCACCGGACACTGCAAGACGTGCGGTGCTCTTCCAGCTGCTGGACCCTATCTCTGGGTGAACCGATTCCAGGGTGGGCAAGCTGTTAACTCTTCCCGGGGCCCCCGACGACATCTCCAGATTTCTTAACGTTGCCGCTCACCGCCATGTCCCGGTTCGGGAATATTAACCCGATTCCGTTTCGATGCTCGTGCAGAGTGCACCCTTGATACAAGGCTTCCCCATCTCTTAGGATCGACTAACCCATGTCCAAGTGCTGTTCACATGGAACCTTTCCCCACTTGAGTCTTAAAAGTTCTCATTTGAATATTTGCTACTACCACCAAGATCTGCACCGGGGGCTGATCCACTCAAGCTCATGCCTGAGGTTTCTCAATGACCGCCGCGTCCTCCTACTCATCGGAGCCAGGCAATTGCTCCGACGGTCGAGTATAGTTTGTGCGCTTCAGCGCCATCCATTTTCGGGGCTAGTTGATTCGGCAGGTGAGTTGTCACACACTCCTTAGCAGATTACGACTTCCATGACCACCGTCCTGCTGTCTTAATCAACCAACACCCTTTGTGGGATCTAGGTTAGCGCACAATTCGGCACCGTAACTCGACTTTCGGTTCATCCCTCATTGCCAGTTCTGTTTACCAAAAATGGCCCACTTGGAGCTCTCGATTCCACGGCGCGACTCAATGGAGCAGCCGCACCCTCTTACCTATTTAAAGTTTGAGAATAGGTCGAGGGCGTTACGCCCCCAATGCCTCTAATCATTTGCTTTACCCGATAAAACTCGCGCGTGAGCTCCAGCTATCCTTAGGGAAACTTCGGAGGAAACCAACTACTAGATGGTTCGATTAGTCTTTCGTCCCTATACCCAAGTCAGACGAATGATTTGCACGTCAGTATCGCTATGAACCTCCACCAGAGTTTCCTCTGGCTTCGCCCTGCTCAGGCATAGTTCACCATCTTTCGGGTCCCAATAGGTGTGCTCGCACTCGAACCCTTCGCATAAGCTCAAGGTTGGTCGATGATGCACCCCCCCAAGGGAGGGGATCTCGCCCGTCAGCTTCCTTGCGCCTCGTAGGTTTTCAAACCTGCCGACTCGCACACATGTTAGACTCCTTGGTCTGTGTTTCAAGACGGGTCGAATGGAAAGCCCGCCAACCAACACCACGAGCGCGCAGGTGCACATAGCCCACCACAAAGGCGCACGCTTCATTCCTCGACCACCACAGCGGCAAAGCGACAGGAGGAAATCCACCTGCGCTTATGACGATGCAGCATCCCATGTTGGTTTGCACCTCAAGTCGTGCGGCGGACCAGCCTGAGCCGTTGCACATCCGACCGAGACGCATCGACAGCCTCCATCCGCTTCCCTCTCGATAATTTGTACCACGAGCGCATACACAACCAAAACAACAAATTCCCCCCAACCCTCCCCTCCCAGCACGGAGGCCACCTAGGAGTCCACCTGGACAACAGCAACGGTGGACCTCGATCGCATGATCCCCTGCGGCAGCCTCAATGCAAAGGAAACGAAAGGAAATAAAACAACAAGGCCAACCGAGCCCACAACCTCTCTTAGAAATGCCCCGTGACCCTCCAGGCCACGCACCGAGGACACCTAGGAGTCCACCCGGACAGTAGCAACAGTGGACCTCGATCACTCGACCGCCTGCGGCAACCACGGTGCGAAGGAAAAGGAAGGAAATAAATGCAAATCTGGAGGTTCGCTACACAATACAAGAACATATCCAAACAAGAGGAGGGATCGGGCAGCTCCGCACCCCACGCACCCTATGCAAAGGAAACCTAGGGGATTTCCAACAGCTTTACCAACCGGACGATGAATAAATTTCCCCTACGGCCACCTCCACGTAGAGGAGGGAGGTCGAAGCGTTCCACATCGAAATCCTCCTTCCAGATAGCCCCCACCATCAACGTAGCAAGCCTCCTCCTCATTTGACCACGAGCGCATACACAACTAGAACAAAAAATTCCCCCCAACCCTCCCCTCCCAGCATGGAGGCCACCAAGGAGTCCACCCGGACAGCAGCAACGGTGGACCTCGATCGCATGATCGCCTGCGGTAGCCTCAATGCAAACCAGGAAGAAAAGCTCGTTGGCTGCATCGGTGTAGTGCGCATGCGGCCAAGAACATCTAAGGGCATCACAGACCTATTATTGCCTCAAACTTCAATGGCCTAAACGGCCATAGTCCCTCTAGGAAGCTGGCCGCGAAGGGGAACCTCCGCATATCTAGTTAGCAGGCTGAGGTCTCGTTTGTTAACGGAATTAACCAGACAAATCGCTCCACCAACTAAGAACGGCCATGCACCACCACCCATAGAATCAAGAAAGAGCTCTCAATCTGTCAATCCTTACTATGTATGGACCTGGTAAGTTTCCTCGTGTTGAGTCAAATTAAGCCGCAGGCTCCACTCCTGGTGGTGCCCTTCCGTCAATTCCTTTAAGTTTCAGCCTTGCGACCATAATCCCCCCGGAACCCAAACACTCTGATTTCTCAGAAGGTGCTGGCGGAGTCCTTAGAGCAACATCCGTCGATCCCTGGTCAGCATCGTTTATGGTTGAGACTAGAACGGTATCTGATCGTGTTCGAGCCCCCAACTTTCGTTCTTGATTAATGAAAACATCCTTGGCAAATGCTTTCGCAGTGCGTCTTTCATAAATCCAACAATTTCACCTCTGACAATGAAATACGATTGCCCCCGACAGTCCCTATTAATCATTACTCCGGTCCCGAAGGCCAACACAATAGGACCAGACTCCTATCACGTTATTCCATTCTAATGTATTCAGAGCATAAGCTTGCTTTGAGCACTCTAATTTTTTCAAAGTAACAGTGCCGAAGCCGCGACCTAGCCAATTAAGGCCAGGAGCATGCCGCCGACAAAAGGGACAGAAGGGCAGGTGCACACCGAGTAGGCGGACCGACCTTTACGACCCAAGATCCAACTACGAGCTTTTTAACTGCAACAACTTAAATATACGCTATTGGAGCTGGAATTACCGCGGTTGTTGGCACCGGACTTACCCTCCAATGGATCCTCGTTAAGGGATTTATATTGTACTCATTCCAATTACCAGACTCGATGAGCCCAGTATTGTTATTTATTGTCACTAACTCCCCATGTCGGGATTGGGTAATTTGCACGCCTGCTGCCTTCCTTGGATGTGGTAGCCGTTTCTCAGGCTCCCTCTCTGGAATCGAACCCTAATTCTTCGTCACCCATCACCACCATGGTAGGCCTCTATCCTACCATCGAAAGTTGATAGGGAAAAAATTTGAATGAAGCATCGCCAACACAAGGGCTGTGCGATCCGTCGAGTTATCATGATTCACCAGAGAAGCGGGCAAGCCCGCGCCAGCTTTTTATCTAAAAAATGCATCCCTTCCAAAGAGTCGAGACTTGGCGCACGTATTAGCTCTAGAATTACTACGGTTATCCAAGTAGTATGGTACCATCAAAAAAACTATAACTAATTTAATGAGCCATCCGCAGTATCACAGTCTGAATTAGTTCATACTTAGACATGCATGGCTTAATCTTTGAGACAAGCATATGACTACTGGCAGGATCAACCAGGTAGCACCCTCCCACTTCAAAGGGCATTCTGGGCGCTCTCTTACCAAGAGCCAACCTGAACACCCATCGATTCAGAGAGATGTCGTAATATCATGTAAAACTTTTACACCTTGCACCTCTTGCATCCCAAGAAGGAAGCACACGCAACATGCCCAGGACATGGCGAACAAATGGGTAGACCTGCCGAGCCACAACAAACCAAGGCCACTCCAGAGTTTGCAACCGCTCCCCCGACTGATAAGAAAACGAGGGATCACTCACCCACTCCCCTAGAAATGAATGCCTCCAAAAGCCTCCGCGCCGCGTAGCGCAACCACCTAAGTGTCCACCCGGACAGCAGCAACGGTGGACCTCGATCGCATGATCGCCTGCGGCAGCCTCAATGCTAAGGAAACTGAAGGAAATAAAAAAACAAGACCAACCAAGCCCACAACCTCTCTTAGAAATGCCCCCTGACCCTCCAGGCCACACACCGAGGCCACCTAGGAGTCCACCCGGACAGCAGCAACGATGGACCTTGATCACTCGACCGCCTGCGGAAACCACGATGCGAAGGAAAAGGAAGGAAATAAATGCAAATCTGGAGGCTCGCTACAAAATACAAGAACATATCCAAACAAGAGGAGGGATCGGGCAGCTCTGCACCCCACACACCCTACATAAAGGCAACCTAGGGGATTTCCAACAGCTTTACCGATCGGACGATGAATAACTTTCCCCTACAGCCACCTCCACGCAGAGGAGGGAGGTCGAAGCGTTCCACCTCGAAATCCTCCTTCCAGATAGCCCCCACCATCAACGTAGCAAGCCTCCTCCCCATTAGACCATGAACGCATACACAACCAGAACAACAAATGCCCCCCAATCCTCCCCTCCCAGCACGAAGGCCACCTAGGAGTCCACCCGGACAACAGCAACGGTGGACCTCGATCGCATGATCTCCTGCGGCAGGATCAATGCAAAGGAAATAGAAGGAAATAAAACAACAAGGCCAACCGAGCCCACAACCTCATAAATGCCCCCTGACCCTCCAGGCCACGCATCGAGGACACCTAGGAGTCCACCCGGACAGCACAGCAACGGTGGACCTCGATCACTCGACCGCCTGCGGCAACCACGATGCGAAGGCAAAGGAAGGAAATAAATGCAAATCTGGAGGCTCACTACACAATACAAGAACATATCCAAACAAGAGGAGGGATCGGGCAGCTCCGCACCCCACACACCCTACGCAAAGGCAACCTAGGGGATTTCCAACAGCTTTACCGACAACACGATGAATAACTTTCCCCTACGGCCACCTCCATGCAAAGGAGTGAGGTCGAAGCGTTCCACCTCAAAATCCTCCTTCCAGATAGGCCCCACCATCGACGTAGCAAGCCTCCTCCCCATTGGACCACGAGCGCATACACAACTAGAACAAAAAATGCCCCCCAACCCTCCCCTCCCAGCATGGAGGCCACCTAGGAGTCCACCCGGACAGCAGCAACGGTGGACCTCGATCGCATGATCGCTTGCGGTAGCCTCAATGCAAAGGAAATGGAAGAAAATAAAACAAGGCCTACCGAGCCCACAACCTCTCTTAGAAACTCCCCCCGACCGTCCACGCCGCACACCGAGGCCACCTAGGAGTCCACCCGGACAACAGCAATAGTGGACCTCGATCACTTGACCGCCTGCGGCAACCATGATGTGAAGGCAAAGGAAGGAAATAAATGAAAATCAAGAGGCTCGCTACACAATACAAGAAAATATCCAAACAAGAGGAGGGATCGGGCAGCCCCGCACCCCACGCACCCTACGTACATGCAACCTAGGGGATTTGCCACAGCTTTACCGACCGGACGATGAATAATTTTCCCCTACGGCCACCTCCATGCAAAGGAGGCAGGTCGAAGCGTTCCACCTCGAAATCCTTCTTCTAGATAGCCCCCACCATCGACGTAACAAGCCTCCTCCCCATTGGACCACGAGTGCATACACAATTGAAACAACACATGCCCCCAACCCTCCCCTCCCCTCCCCGCACGGAGGCGACCTAGGAGTCCACCCAGACAGCAGCAACGATGGACCTTGATCCCATGATCGCCTGCGGTAGCCTCAATGCAAAGGAAACAGAAGGAAAAAAAACAAGACCAACCGAGCCCACAACCTCTCTTAGAAATGCCCCCCGACCCTCCCCGCCGCGCACCAAGGCCACCTAGGAGTCCACTCAGATAGCAGCAACGGTGGACCTCGATCAATTGACCGCCTGCGGCAACCACGATGCGAAGGAAAAGGAAGGAAATAAATGCAAATCAAGAGGCTCGCTACAAAATAAAGAACATATCCAAACAGGAGGACGGATCGGGTAGCTCCGCACCCCATGCACCCTACGTACAGGGAACCTAGGAGATTTCCCACAGCTTTACCAACCAGACGATGAATAATTTTCCCCTACGGCCACCTCCACGCAAAGGAGGGAGGTCGAAGCATTCCACCTCGAAATCCTTCTTCTAGATAGGCCCCACCATCGACATAGCAAGCCTCCTCCCATTGGACCACGAGCGCATACACAATTGAAACAACAAAATGCCCATAAACGTTGTGACTTAACATTTCCAACCGCAAAACCTTGCCACGCACGCAAGATGAAAGGAAAAAGCCGACCCCATGATCAAACATATGGGCCAACACATCTATCAAACCCTCAAAGCCAGTGCAACCACAAACGATGTGCACTTTGAAAGGAATGCCAACCCTTGAATTTACAAAAAGGAGAACAACGCCTCACATCACCCGATGGAAAAAGTAAGCAAGAGGGAGGGTAGGTGGTTTACAACCAAAACCCTTCCATGGCCCTCTTAAATGTATGCATCTCAACCGACAATGCCAACACAGAAAGAGTACAAGCACAAGAAATCGGCGCCATAAATAGCCGAACAATGAAGAGGCCAACCATCACAAGGAGCCACACCACAACAACCCATACAACTCCAAGAACTTGGAGCAGTTGGGGAATTGTTCACATATACCTCTAGGGACAAGCATGGCCAACATTACTGCTCATGCGCTATCGAGTGGGCATGGAGAGAAGATGAAAATCGACCGCCCTACAAATGAACCAAGGACATTCTTGAGGCAAACCCGAAAAACCAACTCAATTACCAACCCACCTTTCACACGAAAAGCAAAACCCTCCGCACCAAATAGGGAGGAGGCGAACAATATAATGAGGAGCCAATTTCAATGGAGCCACAACTGGCTACCCAGTGCAATCAAAATTTTCTATTCGCAGCAACCGAGGGGCACAGCAGCGACACAAGCACGACAAAGTTTTGGGGCTCCCATCTGGGACCACAACAACAAAGGCTCAATGGAGGTCCGAGCAAACTTTCACCATTCTTATCGTTGGAATGGGCAAGAGGGACGGGGATGAGCATGACCCACAATAAAGCTCATGTGCTACCGAGTGGGGATGGAGAGAAGATGAAAATGGCCACCCTAAAAACGACCCAAGGCCATCATTCAGGCAAACCCGAAAACACAACTCGATTGCCAACTCACCTTTCACATGGAAAGAAAATCTGTCGATGGTATCATCTGAAGGGGCACAAGGGGACCAAGACGAGCCAGGGAGCCACACCACAAAATCCCATACGGCTCTAAGAACTTAGAGAGCAGAAGGTGAGTTGTTCATGTATGCCTCACAGAACGAGCATGGCCAACATTACCGCTCATACGCTACCGAGTGGGGATGGAGAGAAGATGAAAATCGGCCACCCTACAAATGACCCAAGGCCATCGTTCAGGCAAACCCGAAAACACAACTCAATTGCCAACCCACCTTTCACACGGAAAGAAAACCTGTCATTGGTATCATCTGGAGGGGCACGAGGGGACCGAGACGAGCCTGAGAGCCACGCCACAACAACCCATACTGCTCCAAGAACTTGGAGAGCAGAAGGGGAATTGTTCACATATGCCTCCCGGGACGAGCATGGCCAACATTACTGCTCATGCGCGACCGAGTGGGGATGGAGAAAAGATGAAAATCGGCCACCCTACAAACGACCCAAGGCCATCGTTCAGGCAAACCCAAAAACGCAACTCGATTTCCAACCCACCTTTCACACGGAAAGAAAACCTGTCGCTGGTATCATCTGGAGGGGCGCGAGGGGACCAAGACCAGCCCGGGAGCCACACCACAACGACCCCGAGAACTTGGAGAGTAGAAGGGGAATTGTTCACATATGCCTCCTCAGACGAGCATGGCCAACATTACCGCTCATGCGCTACCGAGTGGGGATGGAGAGAAGATGAAAATCGGCCACCCTAAAAACGACCCAATGCCATCGTTCAGGCGAACACGAAAACACAACTCAATTGCCAACCCACCTTTCACACGGAAAGAAAACCTGTCGCTGGTATCATCTAGAGGGGCACGAGGGGACCAAGACAAGCGAGGGAGCCACACCACAACAACCCATACAGCTTGGAGAGCAGAAGGGGAGTTGTTCACATATGCCTCCCTGGACGAGCATGGCCAACATTACCGCTCATGCGCTACCGAGTGGGGATGGAGAGAAGATGAAAATCGGCCACCCTACAAACAACCCAAGGCCATCGTTTAGGAAAACCCGAAACACAACTCGATTTCCAACCCACCTTTCACACGGAAAGAAAACCTATCGCTGGTATAATCTGGAGGGGCACGAGGGGGCCAAGACGAGCCAGGGAGCCACACCACAACAACCCATACAGCTCCAAGAACTTGGAGAGCAGAAGAGGAGTTGTTCACATATGCCTCACGGGACAAGCATGGTCAACATTACCGCTCATGCGCTACCGAGTGGGGATGGAGAGAAGATAAGAATCAGCCACCCTACAAACGACCCAAGGCCATCGGTCAGGCGAACCCGAAAACACAACTCGATTGCCAACCCACCTTTCACACGGAAAGAAAACCTGCCGCTTGTATCATTTGGAAGGGCACAAGGGGACTAGGACGAGCCCGGGAGCCACACCACAACAACCCTTACAGCTCCAAGAAATTCGAGAGCAGAAGGGGAATTGTTCACATATGCCTCCTGGGACGAGCATGGCCAACATTACTGCTCATGCGCTACCGAGTGGGGATGGAGAGAAGATGAAAATCGGCCACCCTACAAATGACCCAAGGCCATCGTTCAGGAAAACTTGAAAACACAACTCGATTGCCAACTCACCTTTCACACGGAAAGAAAACCTGCCGCTAGTATCATCTAGAGGGGCACGAGGAGACCAGGACAAGCCGGGGAGCCACACCACAATAGCCCATACAACTCCAAGAACTTGGAGAGCAGAAGGGGAATTGTTCACATATGCCTCCCGGGACGACCATGGCCAGTGTTACCTCTCATGCGCTACCGATTGGGGATGGAGAGAAGATGAAAATCAGCCACCCTACAGACGACCCAAGGCCATCTTTCGGGCACACCCGAAAACACAACTCGATTTCCAACCCACCTTTCACACGGAAAGAAACCCTGTCGCTGGTATCATCTTGAGGGACACGAGGGGACCAAGATGAGCTAGGGAGACACACCACAACAGTCCATATAGCTCCAAGAACTTAGAGAGCAGAAGGGAAATTGTTCACCTATGCCTCCCAGGATGAGCATGGCCAACATTACCGCCCATGCGCTACCGAGTGGGGATGGAGAGAAGATGAAAATCGGCCACCCTACAAATGACCCAAGGCCATACTTTAGGCAAACCCGAAAACACAACTCAATTACCAAACCACCTTTCACACGAAAAGGAAACCTGTCACTTGTATCATTTGGTTGGGCATAAGGGGACTAAGACGAGCTAGGGCGCCGCACCACAACAACCCACACGAGTTTACATGGACGCCCTCGCCCAAACGAGTTTGCACGGACGCCATCGAATGACCTGCCCGAACGAGTTGAAATAGGCACCATCGAACGACCTGCCCGTAAGAGTTTACATGGGCGCACACAAGACCGAAACAAAGGGACAAGGGAGAGGCGGGAAAACGAGCTGCACAAATGTGCACAAAGCCACCCTCGGGTCACAACTTAGCATTTTTGTCACGGGATTGTTCACCCGAGCATGCCCTCGCCTGACCCGCCCGAACGAATTGACTCGAACGCCCTTAAATGACCCGCCTGAACGAATTGACTCGGACGCCCTTAAATGACCCACCCGAACGAGTTCACATGGGTGCCGAAACGACAGTGACGAAGGGTCAAGGGAGAGTCGGGCAAACGAGCTGCACAAACGTGCACAAAGCCAACCTCGGGTCACAAATTAGCATTTCTTGATACAGGATCATTCGCCCGGGTGCGCCCTCGACTGACCCGCCTGAACGAGTTCACCCAAACGACCCACCCGAACGAGTTCACACGCGCACCCTCAAACGACTCACAGAAACGAAGGGACAAGGGAGAGTTGGGAAAACAAGTTGCACGAACGTGCAAAAAGCCAACCTCAGGTCACAACTTAGCATTTTTTGATACGGGATCATTCACCCGGGTGCGCCCTCGCCCGACCCGCCTGAACGAGTTCACCCGAACGACCCACCCGAACGAGTTCACACCCGCGCCCTCAAACGACTCACCGAAACGAAGGGACAAGGGAGATTCGGGCAAACGAGCTGCATGAACGTGCACAAAGCCAACCTCGGGTCACAACTTAGCATTTTTTGATATGGGCTCAGTGCCCTCGCCCGACCCGCCTGAACGAGTTCACCCAAATGACCCGACTGAATGAGTTCACACGCGCGCCCTCAAACGACTCACCGAAACGAAGGGACAAGGGAGAGACGGGAAAATGAGCTACACGAACGTGCACAAAGTCAACCTCCGGTCACAACTTAGCATTTTTTGATACGGGCTCGTTCGCCTGGGTGCGCCCTCACCCGACCCGCCTGAACGAGTTCACCCGAACGACCTGCCCGAACGAGTTCACACGCGCGCCCGCAAACGACTCACCAAAACGAAGGGAAAAGGGAGAGCCGAGAAAACGAGCTGCACGAGCGTGCACAAAGCCAACCTCGGGTCACAACTTAGCATTTTTTGAACAGGCTCGTTTGCCCGGGTGCGCCCTCGCCCGACCAGCCTGAACGAGTTCACCCGAACGAGCCGCCTGAACGAGTTCACACGTGCGCCCTCAAACGACTCACCAAAATGAAGGGACAAGGGAGAGCCGAGAAAACAAGCTGCACGAATGTGCACAAAGCCAACCTCGGGTCACAACCTAGCATTTTTTTATACGGGCTCGTTCGCCCGGGTGTGCCCTCGCCCAACCCACCTGAACGAGTTCACCCGAACGACCCGCCCGAACGACCAGCCCGAATGAGTTCACACGCACGCCCTCAAACGACTCACCGGAACGAAGGGACAAGGGAGAGCCGGGCAAACGAGCTGCACGAACGTGCACAAAGCCAACCTCGGGTCACAACATAGCATTTTTTGTTACAGGTTCGTTTGCCCGGGTGCGCCCTCACCCGACCCGCCTGAACGAGTTCACCCGAATGACCCGCCCGAATGATTTCACACCGGCGCCCTCAAATGACTCACCGAAACAAAGGGACAAGGGAGAGTCGGGAAAACGAGCTGCACAAATGTGCACAAAGCCAACCTCGGGTCACAACTTAGCATTTTATGATACGGGCTCGTTCGCCAACGTGCGTCCTCGCCCGACCTGCCTGAACATTTCAACCAAACGACCCGCCCGAACGAGTTCACATGCACACCCTCAAACGACTCACCGAAACGAAGGGACAAGGGAGAGCCGAGCAAATGAGTTGCACGAACGTGCACAAAGCCAACCTCGGGTCACAACTTAGCATTTTTTGATATGGGCTCTTTCGCCGGCATGCGCCCTCGCCTGACCCGCCTGAACGATTTCAACCGAACGACCCGCCCAAATGAGTTCACACGCACGCCCTCAAATGACTCACCGAAATGAAGGGACAAGGAAGAGCTGGGAAAACGAGCTGCACGAACGTGCACAAAGACAACCTCGGGTCACAACTTAGCATTTTTTTATACGGGCTCGTTCGCCCGGGTGCGCCCTCACCCAACCCGCCTGAATGAGTTCACCCGAACGACCCGCTCGAACGAGTTCACACGCATGCCCTCAAATGACTCACCGAAACGAAGGGACAAGGGAGAGCTGGGCAAACGAGATGCACGAACGTGCACAAAGCCAACCTCGGGTCACAACTTAGCATTTTTGATACGGGCTCGTTCGCCCAGGTGCGCCCTCGCCCGACCCGCCTAAAGGCGTTCACCCGAACGACCCACCCGAATGAGTTCACACGCACGCCCTCAAACGACTCACCGAAACGAAGGGACAAGGGAGAGCCGGGAAAACGAGCTGCACGAACGTGCACAAAGCCAACCTCGGGTCACAACTTAGCATTTTTTGATACGGTCTCGTTCGCCCAGGTGCGCCCTCGCCTGACCCGCCTGAACGAGTTCACCCGAACGACCCGCCCGAACGAGTTCAGACGCACGCCCTCAAACAACTCACCGAAAGAAAGGGACAAGGGAGAGCCGGGCAAACGAGCTGCACGAACGTGCACAAGGCCAACGTCGGGTCACAACTTAGCATCTTTTGATACGGGCTCGTTCGCCCGCGTGTGCCCTCGCCCGACCCGCCTGAACGAGTTCACCCGAACGACCTACCCAAACGAGTTCACACGCACGCCCTCAAACGACTCATCGAAATGAAGGGACAAGGGAGATCTGGGAAAACGAGCTTCACGAACGTGCACAAAGCCAATCTCGGGTCACAACTTAGCATTTTCTGATACAGGCTCGTTCTCCCACGTGCGCCCTCGCCCGACCCGCCTGAACGACCCACCTGAACGAGTTCACATGCACGCCCTCAAAAGACTCACTGAAACGAAGGGACAAGGGAGAGCCGGGTAAACGAGCTACACGAACGTGCACAAAGCCAACCTCGGGTCACAACTTAGCATTTTTTGATATGGGCTCATTTGCCCGCGTGCGCCCTCGCCTGACCCGCTTGCACGAGTTCACCTGAACGACCCACCCGTACGACCCGCTCGAACGAGTTCACCCGAACGACCCGCCCGAACGAGTTCACGCACACGCCCTCAAACGACTCACCGAAACGAAGGGAGAAGGGAGAGTCGGGCAAACGAGCTGCACGAACATGCACAAAGCCAACCTCAGGTCACAACTTAGCATTTTTCGATACGGGCTCATTCGCCCGGGTGTGCCCTCGCCCGACCCGCCTGAACGAGTTCACCCGAATGACCCACCCAAACGAGTTCACACGCACGCCCTCAAACGACTCACCGAAACGAAGGGACAAGGGAGAGCCGGGCAAACGAACTGCACGAATGTGCACAAAGCCAACACCGGGTCAAAACTTAGAATTTTTTGATACGGGCTCGTTCGCCCGCGTGCGCCCTCGCCCGACCCGCCTGAACGAGTTCACCCAAACGACCCGCCCGAACGACCTGCCCGAACGCGTTCACATGCACGCCCTCAAACGACTCACCGAAACGAAGGGACAAGGGAGAGCCGGTCAAACGAGCTACACGAATGTGCACAAAGCCAACCTTGGGTCACAACTTGGCATTTTTTGATACGGGCTCGTTCGCCTGGGTGCGCCCTCGCCCGACCCGCCTGAATGAGTTCACCCGAATGACCCGCTCGAACGGCCTCAAACGACTCACTGAAATGAAGGGACAAGGGAGAGCCGGGCAAACGACCTGCACGAACGTGCACAAAGCCAACCTTGGGTCACAACTTAGCATTTTTTTATACGGGCTCATTCGCCCGCGTGCGCCCTCGCCCGACCCGCCTAAACGAGTTCCCCCGAACGACCCGCCCGAACGAGTTCACACGCACGTGCTCAAAGGACTCACCGAAACGAAGGGACAATTGAGAGTCGGGCAAACGAGCTGCACGAACGTGCACAAAGCCAACCTCGGGTCACAACTTAGCATTTTTTTATACGGGCTCGTTCACCCGGGTGCACCCTCGCTCGACCCGCCTGAACGAGTTCACCCAAACGACCCGCCCGAATGACCCGCCCGAACGAGTTCACACACACGCCCTCAAACGACTCATCGAAACAAAGGGACAAGGGAGATCCAGGCAAACGAGCTACATGAACGTGCACAAAGCCAACCTCGGGTCACAACTTATAATTTTTTGATACGGGCTCGTTCGCCTGCGAGTGCCCTCGCCCGACCCGCCTGAACGAGTTCACCAGAATGACCCGCCCGAACGAGTTCACACGCACGCTCTCAAACGACTCACCGAAACGAAGGGACAAGGGACAGCCGGGAAAACGAGTTGCATGAACATGCACAAAGCCAACCTCGGGTCACAACTTAGGGTTTTTTTATACGGGTTCGTTCGCCCGCGTGCGCCCATTCCGACCCGCCTGAACGAGTTCATAAGCACGAACGAACCGCCTGAATGAGTTCACCCGCCTGAACGAGTTCGCACGCACGCCCTCAAACGACTCACCGAAACGAAGGGACAAGGGAGAGCCAGGAAAACGAGCTGCACGAACGTGCACAAAGCCATCCTTGGGTCACAACTTAGCATTTTTTGATACGGGCTCATTCGCCCGGGTGCGCCCTCGCCCGACTCGCCTGAACGAGTTCACACGGACACCCTCGCCCGAATGACCCGCCCGAACGAGTTCACACGGATGCCCTCGCCTGACCCGCCCGAACAAGTTCACACACACGCCCTCACCCGAACGAGTTCACAAGCACGCCCTCAAACGACTCACCGAAACGAAGGGACAAGGGAAAGCCGGGCAAATGAGCTGCACGAACGTGCACAAAGCCAACCTCGGGTCACAACTTAGCATTTTTTGATACGGTCTCGTTCGCCCGGGTGCGCCCTCGCCCCACCTACCTGAACGAGTTCACCCGAACGACCCGCCCGAACGAGTTCGCACGCATGCCCTCAAACGACTCACCCAAACGAACGGACAAGGGAGAGCCAAGCAAACGAGCTGCACGAACGTGCGCAAAGCCAACCTCGGGTCACAACTTAGCATTTTTTGATACGGGCTCGTTCGCCCGGGTGCGCCCTCGCCCGACCCGCCTGAACGAGTTCACCCGAACGACCCGCCCGAACGAGTTCGCACGCACGCCCTCAAACGACTCACCCAAACGAACGGACAAGGGAGAGACGGGCAAACGAGCTGCACGAACGTGCACAAAGCCAACCTCGGGTCACAACTTAGCATTTTTTGATACGGGCTCGTTCGCCCGGGTGCGCCCTCGCCCGACCCGCCTGAACGAGTTCACCCGAAGGACCCGCCCGAACGAGTTCGCACGCACGCCCTCAAACGAATCACCCAAACGAACGGACAAGGGAGACACGGGTAAACGAGCTGCACGAACGTGCACAAAGCCAACCTCGGGTCACAACTTAGCATTTTTTGATACGGGCTCGTTCGCCCGGGTGCGCCCTCGCCCGACCCGCCTGAACGAGTTCACCCGAACGACCCGCCCGAACCCGCCTGGACGAGTTCACCCGAACGACCCGCCTGAACGAGTTCACCCGAACGACCCGCCCGAACGAGTTCACTCGAACGACCGGCCCGAACGACTTCGCACGCACGCCCTCAAACGACTCACCCAAACGAACGAACAAGGGAAACACGGGCAAACGAGCTGCACGAACGTGCACAAAGCCAACCTCGGGTCACAACTTAGCATTTTTTGATGCGGGCTCGTTCGCCCGGGTGCGCCCTCGCCCAACCCGCCTGAACGAGTTCACCCGAACAACCTGCCCGAACGAGTTCAAACGCGCGCCCTCAAACGACTCACCGAAACGAAGGGACAAGGGAGAGCCAGGCAAACGAGCTGCAGGAACGTGCACAAAGCCAACCTCGAGTCACAACTTAGCATTTTTTGATACGGGCCCGTTCGCCCGACCCGCCTGAACGAGTTCACCAGAACGACCCGCCCGAACGAGTTCACACGCGCGCCCTCAAACGACTCACCGAAACGAAGCGACAAGGGAGAGCCGGGAAAATGAGCTGCATGAACGTGCACAAAGCCAACCTCGGGTCACAACTTAGCATTTTTTGATATGGGCTCGTTCGCCCGGGTGCACCCTCGCCCGACCTGCCTGAACGAGTTCACCCGAACGGCCCACCCGAACGAGTTCGCACGCGCGCCCTCAAACGACTCACCCAAACGAACCGACAAGGGAGAGCCGGGAAAACGAGCTGCAAAAACGTGCACAAAGCCAACCTCGGGTCACAACTTAGCATTTTCTGATACGGGCTCGTACGCCCGAGCGCACCCCCGCCCGACCCGTCTGAACTATTTCACCCGAACGACCCACCGGAACGAGTTCGCACGCACGCCCTCGAACGGCTCACCCAAAAGAACGGACAAGGGAGAGCCGGGCAAACGAGCTGCACGAACATGCGCAAAGCCAACCTCGGGTCACAACTTAGCATTTTTTGATACGGGCTCGTTCGCCCGGGTGCGCCCTCGTCCCAGCCGCCTGAACGAGTTCAACCGAACGACCCGCCCGAACGAGTTCGCACGCACGCCCTCAAACGACTCACACAAACGAACGGACAAGGGAGAGCCGGGCAAACCCGCTGCACGAACGTGCACAAAGCCAACCTCGGGTCACAACTTAGCATTTTTTGATACGGGCTCGTTCGCCCGGGTGCGACCTCGCCCGACCCGCCTGAACGAGTTCACCCGAACGACCCGCCCGAACGACTTCGCACGCACGCCCTCAAACCACTCACCCAAACGAACGAAAGGGAGAGACGGGCAAACGAGCTACACGAACGTGCACAAAGCCAACCTCGGGTCACAACTTAGCATTTTTTGATACGGGCTCGTTCGCCCGGGTGCGCCCTCGCCCCACCCGCCTGAACGAGTTCAACCGAACGACCCGCCCGAACGACTTCGCACGCACGCCGTCAAACCACTCACCCAACGGACAAGGGAGACAC
>APFE030580072.1:0-38471 GCA_000404065.3 Pinus taeda
AATCTATGACTTTAAAATATACAAATATACCTATATAACTCGGGTAATCTTATAACAATGCGATTTTTGATAATTCCTAGCAGACAAACAATCATATAGATGATTTACTTATCCATAGAAAGATGCATTTAAATAATGATTACTTTGTTTAAAAAATTAAACAAAGTAATTATAAAAACATATCGCATGACATCGTAATATTTATCATTGATATATATCTCTAATGTAAGATATCTAAATCGTTCAGAAGTGAGTCAATATAGAATTGTTTGAAGTGTGTGAATACATCAACAATAGAAATTTAAATGAAATGCTAATTAAATCAAGACAAAAAGAACAATGATATAAATACCACATGCATTTGAATCTTGATATGTAAATAACATTCCGGTTCCACCTCTTTATTCCATAAACTTCCAGAAGATACAAAAATGCACGTCTTGAGAAAATTCTTTCACAAAAATTTGAAACCTTGATCCAATGCTCATAAAAAAATAAATTTAGAAGTGCAGAAGTGCAACTTCTCAAGTCTAGTTTTTGTACAAATTGAGGACCCCTTCTTCAATAACATGAAAGGGTTTATATAATAGAATTAAAACAAACTATCAACAAAAATCGCTTAGAGTTGTTGGAACTATAAACATTAAAATCTTGGATTTGAATTGCAAAAATAGTAGTGCGATTGCCTTTGAAAAGATTCATTGTATTTATTTCTTCTCCTGTATCCGTAACCGACAAATTGAGAGCATGTTTTGAATTTCCAGAGGATTACTCATCCTGGAGTGTAGTTGTCTCGTGTACGTGGCATCTGAAAGCTTGGGCACCATGTGATCAACAACATCGGCAAGGCATTTGATGGTCATCTGTTGACTGTGCGGTTTGATCAAAAAGGACCAATATGCATCCCAAGTAAGGCTTTGTACTCTGCTGAGTTGTTCATCTTTGGTGGCCAAATCCTGCTTCCATTGATTTTCTAACACTTTCGCTTTTGGAAGCTTTCCTGGGGTACAATCAGAAATCAAATTGGCTCCATAAAAATTATTATTTACCAGCTCAATCACATTGTTCATTATAGCTATAGCCCTGGAAGTTGCCCTTTCTGCCTTTATCAACTGTGTTTCTCATTCCGAAAACAATATTTCTTTATGTGAATCTTGACTTTTTGGTAGGTTAGTAACTCTACCTTCCACTGTGCTTTGCCAGGAGAGGAAATTTGTGACCATGTCATCTGCGTCCTTAAATTCTAATTTGGTATTAACTATCTGATCGATCAGCGATGTAGTTATGATGCATAATGGGTCAACAAGATATATTTTATGGAAAAGTAGATTGAGTTGTTGCGATAAGGCCTTATTTGCTTCTAGGGCTTCCTTCTTAAATTCCTCGACCTTAGGATATTCTCTGAATTGTTCTATATATAGTTGTAGTTGTGAGATTTTATCCTCTTTAGCTTTCATTTCTTGTTGATGTGTCAATTGACGTTGTTCGTGCTGTTGGGACAACTGTTGTTGTTTTTGGATGGCATGTTGGTAAATTTTTATTTTCTCCAGGTTTAATTGAACTTTGAGCTGTTCATTCCTTTGTTTTTCTTCTGCCAACTGTTCTTCAAGCCGATTAATCTTCTGTTGTTCTACTGTTGTGCGCTCTTCAAGCTGAGTAATCCTTTGATCTTTTTCTTTGATTAACTGGTTAACTTCAATGGCTTTATCATTTGTAGCAGTTGTGTAAGCCCCTGCATATTGGGATAACTTAGTCAAATCCTTAGAAGGATTGACCTTTGAATCCTTCCATATAACATTCATAAATTCAGATTGAGGAGCTATGGATGATGTCTGGTCAATTTCCCTCTTTTTCCTCTATCTCTTAACTATAGCTTTGTGCTTTGGGCTGTAAAATACATCCAAAGGTGGTATTTCCTCAATATTTAATGTAATTTGTCATGAAGGATTTTGAGGGATTATTTCAATCTCTTTTTGAGCTATGTCTGTAGTGGGTGTCCCTTCAATTGTACCCTCAGTAACAATGGGTTGTTTTGTTGCGGGCAATGCTGATGCGATAATGTTTTGGAGGTCGCTTTGGCTTTTGATCTACTAATCAAACTACTCCCATTCTCTAATCAAGATGGAGTCAATATTAACATCTATGCTAAGGGGTTCACTATCTTTTCAATTGTTTCCCTTCCCTGGAAATCACTTCAATAGTCTATTCCTCGTTGTGCTCTGTTCATTAAATAGTAGGGGTAGTATTCAACAAAACTAGAGGCAATGTCTGTAACCTCCATGTCCTGTATTCCATGAATTTATCCATCTTTGCGGCTCCTAGTTTGAATCTTGCCATATGAGTTACTTGTGAGAATAACTCTGCTGAAACGAATAAATCATCAAACTCATCCTCCTCATGTATAAATTTACCAATTTTCACGTGACTGGTGAAATTGTCAGAGGCCTTGTTTGGATCATACTGTCTTTTAGGAATCACTGCTAGACTCAGATCCTTAGTTTTCTTTGCTTTTTTCTCTACATGTTTAAAATCATGCAATGTGTAAGTGCCACAACGGAGAGGAAATGAAGGCCACACTTGTTTTTTAGAGTATTTAAGGTTTCAAGTCATCCCCTTTTCCATTATCTGGTATGTTATTTCCCTAGCTAATAGTTTATCTGGAATATAGAGTGGAAGGACATGACGGTCTGTAATACTACCAAAAACCTTAATATAGGTGAAAATTTCCTCCCCGAACCAAATGCTAATTGAATTTAAATCAACGGTCACCTCGTCAGACACCCGAGGAGTAGGTTTGTTAAAAATGGTTTAATGAACTGGTAAAACAAAACCATGGCAAATTCTATATATATGATTCCTGTAGTTAGACTTCCATAAATACTTATGATAAATATGAATGGGGGTTGGATCCTGAACAGTTCATTTCCAACCTAGAATGGGAAAGTCATAATTAAAACAGATTGTGTCCATTATGTAGGCGCTCATATAAAATGGGGGCACGACTCGGGTGGTGACAAATATGTTCCTTCTATAATCTAATATTTGACTAGCCATTTTATCTGATAGAATGGTTGCCCAATCCATAATAAAAGAGCTGTGTTAGAAAAACTATATATATGACAGAAAAATGCAAGACATATAATATGTAGAAAAACAAAAACACATAAAACCATAGAGACACAGATATACGTGGTTCACCTATTTTAGGCTACGTCCACTTCGAATAGCCAGTCCTTCCTTTCTATTATCCAGAAAAATGAAGAGACACAACCTATAGCAAATTCGTTATAATATCCTTTGTTTTCTCTCACAGTCTCACCTCTATATTTCTCGCTCGAAGAATACACATATATTACACAATCTCAATACAATACCCTCATACAAAGAGAAGGGTTTCCTTCTAGGGCAAAAAGCCCTAAACTAAACATAAGTTCTACCGTTAGATCATTCGCCTAATGAACAACCCAGATTGACTAGAAATTACTATACTTTTACAAGACAATTTTACATTTGTTTTTAGCTTTGGGGGCGCTGCCCCTAAAACCCCCCACTAAGGACCACTGGCCCCCAGACCCCCCAGCCAGGGGATGCCCCCCCCCCCCACCCCCGCGGAGGGGACAAGTCCCCCGCGCACCCCCCCGTGTGGAGGGGTGTACAATCTTCCTGGGGTATACTTCTGGCTGATACAAATACCTCTAAATAATCATGCTCCACACCCAACAATCTCCCACTTGGAAAATGATTGTAGCAACTCCACCGCTGCTTCATTTGCTAGACAATGACTCCTCTTTGGACTTTGTTGTTTCTCATCTTCATTGTCATCCTTGAAGACCAATTGAAACTGAGCATATTCTCAGTTTCTCCCTGGTTACAACATTTTTTAGCATATCTGCAGGATTCTGGCCAGTTGTATCTTTTCCAGCTTCAACTCTCCATTTTCCAACACTGATCGTATGAAATGGTACTTGAGTTGTATGTGTTTAGTCCTGGAATGAAATGCTGAGTTCTTTGCAAGATGAATGGCACTTTGGCTATCACTGTATAACGTGCCCATATCATGCTTCTTACCCAATTCATCCATAAACCTTTGTAACCAAATCATTTCTTTACTAGCCTCTGTAGCAGCAACATACTGTGCTTCTGTTGTTCAAAGTGCAATAACACTTTGGATTTTTGAAACCCAACTGACCGTTGTTCCAACTACAGTGAATACATATCTTGTAGTGTTCCTCCTGTTTTCTCTGTCACCTGCCATATCTATATCAACATATCCTTGTAGAGAAATGTTTGAACCACCAAAGCATAATGCTTGATTTGTGGTACCTCTCAAATGTCTGAGAATCCATTTCATTGCCATCCAATATTCTTTTCCTGGATTTTTCATGTACCTGCTTACAACTCCCATTGCATGTGCAATATCAGGGCTTGTGTAGACCATTGCATACATTAAGCTTCCAAATGTTGATGCATATGGAACTTTAGACATATAATCCATGTCTTCATGGGTCTTTTGGCATGTTTCCTTACTAAGTTTTAAATGGCTAGAAAAAGGTGTGCTAACTGGTTTTGCATTGTGCATATTAAATATTTTCAACACCTCTTGTATGTACTTATTCTGAGACAATGTTAATTTGTGATTTTTCTTGTCTCTAGTTATTCTCATACCAAGGATTTGTTTTGCAACTCCCAAATCCTTCATTGCAAATGAATTTGTCAATTTTATTTTGAGCACATTTATTTCCTGCATGTTATCTTGCAACAAGCATGTCATCTACATACAATAACAATATAACATAGCTGCCATCATTTTGCTTTTTCAGATAAACACAATGATCAGAGTGACATCTAGTATAACTTTGTTCAGACATAAACTTGTCAAATTTTAGATACCACTACCTTGGAGCCTATTTTAAGCCATACAAAATCTTCTTCAACCTGCACACTAGTTTCTCCTTCCTTTTTAGCTCATTTCCTTGTGGTCGCTGCATATATATCTCTTCCTCCAAATCCCCGTGGAGAAAGGTTGTCTTTACATCTAACTGCTCAAAATGAAAATCTTCAACTGCTACTAGACTTAAAATAGTTCTGATTGAAGTCATTTTAACAATAGGAGAAATATTTCATCAAAATCGATACCTTTCTTCTGTGCAAACCCCTTCACCACAAGTCTAGCTTTGTACCTCTGTTTTCCTCCATCTTCTTCATTCAGCCTATAAACCTATTTATTCTGTAATGTAGTTTTACTTGCAGGCAACCTGACTAAGTCCCAAGTCTGGTTATGCATTAAGGAGTACATCTCTTCTTCCATGGCTAGCTCCCACTTCTTCCTGCTTTCAACCTACATTGCTTCTTCATAACATTCGGGTTCACCAGAATCAGTAAACAATAAATAATATAATGAAGGAGAGTATCGTTCAGGGGGTATACTTATCCTGGTAGATCTTCTAACACCACTTTCAGGTGTTTGGGGTGCTTGTTGCTGTTGTGGTGGTTGTTATTGTTGTGGTTGTTGATTATTATTATTATTTTCAGGCACCTTTACTTTTTCAGTGATCTCATCAAGAACTGTGTATTCCTTGTTTTCTTTTTCCTGTCTCTTTTCCTGCAACTGATTTTTATATAAGACCTTTTCATTGAATATTACATCTCTGCTCCTAATGATTTTGTGATTTTCATAATCATATAAGCGATAACCAAAATCATTAACACCATATCCAATAAAGGTACTTTCTTTGATTTTGCCTCAAGCTTTGTTCTATTTTCTTTATTAATATGGACAAAAGCATCACAACCAAAAGGCTTTAAAAAAGAGTTGTTTATCTTTTTACTTGTCCATGCTTCCTCTAGAACACCACCATCCAAGGAACTTGAAGACATCTGTCCAAAATTGTAAATGCAATCCTACATGCAGTCTCATGCACCTTGCTCACTCCATGATTATTCTGTTCATACTTTCTGACACACCATTTTCTTGTGGTGTTCTTGGAACTGTCTTTTTTCTGTGAGTTCCATGCTTTGAACAATACCTATCAAACTCTGCTGCAATATTCACCTCCATTGTCTGATTTGAGACACTTCAATTTCTTTCTCGTCTCAATCTCAACCAAAGCTTTCCATTTTTTTAAAGTATCAAATACATCAAATTTATTCTGAATACAATAAATCCAAGTTTTTTTAGTTGCATCATCAATAAAAGTAACATAATAATGAGAGCCACCGAGAGATGATACCTGTTCAGGTCCCCATTCATTTGTATGCACAAGCTCTAATTTTTCGCTCTTCTTTTCTTTCCCAACTTTAAGAAATCTAACTCTTTTCTGGTTTCCTTAAGTGCAATTCTCATAGAAGTCTAAATCAACATTCTTTCAAGCCTAGCAACAAATTCCTTGAGTGAAGAATCTTCATCCCCTTCTCACTCATTTGTCCAAGCCTATGATGCCATAATGTTGCATCTACTCCTTTAGAAGTAAAGCATTAACAGAGTTAGAAATACCATTGCATAAATACAATGTACCAACCTTTTCACCTTTTGCTATTACTAGGGCTTCTTTGGTGACCTTCCAAGCTTTATCTGTGAAAGTTGTCACACAACTTTCACCGCCTAACTACCCTGTCGAAATCAGATTTTTCTTCAAACCTGGAACATGTCTTACCTTCTTTAGTAGCCATCGGTTCCCATTCTGTTGTTTTATAAGAACCTTACCCATTCCAACAATTTTACAGGGTTTATCATCACCCAAATAGACTTGTCCAAAATCTCCTTGAACATAGTCATGAAAATATTTCTTATCAGGTGTGGCATGGAATGAAGCCCCTGAATCTACCACCCAGGAAATCAGTAATATTTTCAAAAGAAAGAATCAAAGCATCTTGTAACACCTCACCTGTCACATTTGCTTCATGATTGTTTTCTTGCTGTGCATCTCCTTCTTTTCCCTTCCGAGATCTATAGTCTTTCTTTAGGTGTCCTTTCTTTTCGCATTTCCAGCACATTATCCCTGATTTGGACTTGAATCTTCCTTTCCTTGATTTACTACGATATCCTAAGCTCTTTCCTCTTTCCATTTTTCTTCCCCTAGGCTCTACACCCAAAGCATTACCCAATGTCTCACTGGAGCTTTTCCATGGCATTTCCTCACTAAGGATAGCACCGACAACATCATCAAACTTTAAAGTACTAGATCCAGAAACAGAGGTACTAATGGCCATTACTAAACCATTCCAACTTTCCGGTAATGAGCACAAGAATAACAAAGCTCTAACTTCATCATCAAAGTTTACCCCTACAGAACTTAACTGACTTGTAACTGTATTAAAATCATTTAAATGGTCTGCAACATATCCACCTTCCGACATCTCCATATTAAATAATCGTTTCATAAGAAATACCTTGTTTGAGGCCGAGGGTTTTCATATAGTTTTGCCAACGCCTGAATCAAACCCTTTGTTGTTGTTTCCTTCGAAATGTTGAAGGCGACCGACGCTGCGAGGCACAACCGTATTGTTCCGAGTGCCTTTATATCGAGAATGTTCCATTCTGCATCTGTCATAGCCGTCGGCTTCTTTGCTTTTCTGCTCAATGGTAGGTACATATCTTTCTGATACAAATAATCTTCCACCTGCATCTTCCATAGCATGAAGTTTTGGTCGTTAAATTTCTCGACCTTAAGCTTACCATCTTCCACCATTTCTCCCACTCGAACGAGAAACCCTTCTTTTCTGCGAGTTTATCAGCGAAATAGACATTCGGCTCTAATACTAGTTGTTAGAAAAATTATATATATGACAAAGAAATGCAAGACATATAATATGCGGAAAAAGAAAAACACATAAAACCAGAGAGACACAGATATATGTGGTTCACGCAGTTTGGGCTACGTCCACCCCAAACAGCTAGTCCTTCCTTTCTATTATCTAGCAAAATGAAGAGACAAACTACAGCAAATCCACTGTAATATCCTCTATTTTCTCTCACGGTCTCACCTCTCTGTTTCTCGCTCGGAGAATACACATCTATTACACAACCTCAATACAATACCCTCATACAAATGGGTTTCCTTCTAGGGAAAAAAGCCATAAACTAAACATAAGCTCTACCATCAGATCATCCACCTAATGAATGGTCTGGATTGACTAGAAATTACTATACTTTTTCAAAGCATTTGTACATCTGTTTTTAGCTTCAGAGGCGTTGCCCCCTCGCACCCCCCTGCGTGGAGGGGTGTACAAGCTTCCTAGGGTATACATCCCGCTGATACAAGACCTCTAAATAATCATGCTCCAAACCTAACAAGTTGATTGTTGCTTCTATTAATGGAACTATTTCTATAGAAAACCTAGTAGAATCGGGGCTTCCAAAGAGCCTACATACCATTGCAGAAACATAACAATACGGAGATGCTAAGGAGTCCACAGAGTACATATCAGAGGATTCGTGTTTATGCTTGTTTGGAAAATGTCTCCACCGTTTGATAGGGTCTGAATCTATGTCATTCTCCTTAGCAAAAGCTTCCAAAAATGCCTTGTTGTAGTGTCGTTGGAGATCCAGCAAATGATACATTTTCTTGACATCTTCAAGCTTGAATGTCTCAAACATCCTCCCATCGGCTGTGAAGAAAGCTCTGTCTGTTATTCTAATACTTTCAATTACCCATCTCATTAGATCATTATATGGTAAAACTTTGGCTCGGGCTGGTATTTTATGGAGGAAGGAGCTAACCCAATCATTGAGTGTGTTTTTTGTTTGATCAATTCCATCAGTTGTTGCTTCTTCTTCTATTTCCATTGGATATTCTGCTTCGAGTAAAGCATATATGCTTTCCCACAAGATTTTACCAAGGCCTAGACAGGTAGTATCTGCAATTACCACCAATTTTGTTGGTGCTTCTTCCACTATAACGGGGGCCTTTGCCTTTCGAGATTTCTTACACATCTTGCCTAATTGTCTGATTCTCAATCAGCTCTGCAAAATGAGAAAGAGGGGTGTAACTGTCGAAAAACTTGAGAAGAGATAATACAAATTACAGACTAAATGCAGTTAAATGCATTAGATGCATGACATGTTATATTGTACTTAGCTATCACAGATGAAATTTTTAAAGGACTTACTCATAATTGCTCCTTAATGTTTTACCATAACTTCCAACATGAAACTTTAATGCTGAAACCATATGTCGCGTCGCAAGTTTGGTAACGGTCTTTTTTAGAAAAGGTGTCATGACTTTTCGATTTGCGATTAGTGATTGCATTATTTTAATGTTTGTCTAATAATAGCGTATCACAAATCGAGAGGTACAAGCGCCACACTCAAAAGGTTTGTTTGCATGGTTGCGATTGCGATGAGTGTTGAGCTGGCATGTGAAGACAACAGGTTTTAAACTTGGCAAATCACGTTATTTCTTTATAATTGATTTATCCCTATACCACATGCATTCATACTATTTATCATTTTGTTTTTATCAAGAGAGAGACATGTGATAATTAAATCACATCATGATTCTTCAATGCAGTGCATTGGATGCTTCTTTATGAATCGGCGATATGCGATTGTGATAGCCTCATCGCATCGCAAGCTTCCAATGGAGTGTTTGGATGTTTCCCTATGAATCAGCGATATGCAATTGCGATAGCTTTATCTCATTGCAAAGTTTCAATGTTGCTTTAAGTCATTCTGTGGTATTAATGAAGTGCGAGGTGCGATAGTCACATCACCTCGTTTTTTTTTTTTTTTTAATGGTTTACTTTGATTAAAATTTTACAATGAGGGCTTTGATATGACTTTGATCGCATCGCAAGCTCTCCTTGGATGTTCACGGGTTCTAAAGAAATGCGATTTGTGATGAGCAGTCCTAAATACTCTAAAAGAAATTTTCATATGACTTTTATGGAAAATTTATTTTACTCAAAAGTTTATTGCTTTTATTTATATTATAACCCATTTTATTTAGCGTTTTCAGAGTAAAAGTTTAAAAATTAAAATGTGGGGGGGGGGGAGGGGGGGGTGTATAGCACAACACTTATAGGAATAGATTGAGACACAATTATTCCTACCTAGGTATCTCTATAAGACATAAGAATGTGAAGAAAAACATAATGTGTTACTGGAAAAACTTACAGGAAACACAAACTATGTAAAACTAAATTCAAAATCCTCTTCTTTGTATTAAGAGTCCAGAAAAGTCAAGTACATCAAGTGTTTACAAATTTTTCTTCAAGAGTGAACTCTCTTTCAACGGTTAACTTGGTTCAATGCTAAACAATGAACTTGGTTCAACGTTGAACTTGGTTCAATGTTTGAACCCCTAATAACTCGAGAAGAGAGTTATTTATACAATAGTAGAACTAAGAAAATTCCTTAAATTATTTAAGAACTTATTCTAGCAAAATGAAATATCTTCATGCAAGAAGATAGAGACAGCTATTGAACTGCTGCTTGTTGTCCCTGTTATTTAGGTTCTACTAGCTTTGGTCTTTGATATTTTGCCCTTTAAGCTGCTTGCCTATTTGATCTTCATGTTGGATGTCATATTTACTTATGACCTTTCATCTGATACACTTTCACTATTTTGTCTTTCATTTGTATTTCTTTATTTGCCTCCTCTGTTTTAACTTTCACTGTGTAAATTTTCTGTTTTAACATTTATTGTGTAGAAGTTTTCTTCTGCTTTGTCTTTAGTTTAAACCTAGTTTATGTTTGTACAGGAAAATCATTTGAATTCATTTCTCGATAATCTGAAATAAATAGGTTTTTGACTAGTATAAAAACAATTTGTCCAGGTTTCATGGTCTTCTGCTAATCACTTGCAAAATACAACAATTGTTAAGAAAAACACAAGTTGACAGGGAGTGTCACAATGGCTTCATTTGAGTTGAAAGCTTTGTGGATAGAGTCCGAAGCGTTTTTGGGAGGTAAACAGTGGTTAAATCAGTTGCAAAGGCTTAGGGTGGCATAGGAGGGTTATACAGGTTTTACTGAAAAAACGAGCGAAAAGAGTGAACACGAGGGTTTTCGCGTTTAAACGGGTAAACGGTTAACTTTTTAAAAATTTGGCGCAAAGTGAACAGTGGATGGTTTTTTCGTATGCGGGGAGTGGTTTCGAAAGCTCATTGCACCGCTTTTGGCCGTGGGGTGGTATTTTCTTGAGAGCACGCAAGTTAACGTGGGGATGACACGTAACCACAAGGGGCCCGAGCAAAACCACGAATCTCGTGTGCTCTCGGGTGGGTAAAGGTCAGAGATTGGGAGCGTGCGATATGGCTGTCGATCGTTAGATCTGGGCGCAGGTGATCGAACGGTTATCGCGCGGTCAAAATGCACAGAGGGAGCAGACGTGAAGATTAGTGGGCCTGGGGAATAATTACAAATGATTTGTAATTACTTTAATGAATAAAGTGCAAGTTAAACATATCACGATGGGTTAATGGAGTGGGACCGGGGTTTTAACTGCGGCGCGGTTTATTTAACCACACCAAGGGTGGGTTAAAAGGTTTTGTCGAGACAAAGTGAATTGTGCAGTTAACTTTATAAAGCGAGGGGTAAAGAAGACTTAGGGTAAAAAGGTGTTTATGGTTATGGGAAATTACAAGGGGAAAGTGATTTTTCAAGGGGAAATAGGTTTCACACTAGGGTTTTTAGGTAGGGGAATGAGTTTGGAAGGTAATTTGCTAGGAAAAAGTGTGAAACCAAGAGAAATGGTGAAAATGAAGGAAAAATGGTGTTTGCTTAATAAGAAATGAGGGAAAATAAAGAAATTAGTGAGTATGTAGTGGGGAATGAAATGAATGATCAAGCATGGTAAATGTGCTTTTGTAACTTTTCTTCTACCTACCCATTTACTTACCCTAGCATTTTCTCTTCACTTAATTAAGTGCATTTAGGCTAGCAGACCCTTTTATTTTCTTTTTTTTCTTGAAAAACAAACTATCTAATTCTAGCCTTATAACATCCAAGGGCTCAGATTAAACTGATGAGGTCCTTATTATTTTCTACCTAACCACTGATCTGTCAAGATTAAACAGTTTGGCTAGATCTTTATTCTCTGATTATAAACATGAAATTTAAAGCATGAACTAGTCAAGATTAGACTATTTGACTGTCATGGGTTGTGGCATTTATGACAAGCTGCACACAACCATTATTTTGCATAATAAAGTAAAAGTAGTGCCACTTGAACTTGTACAATTTCTAACATTTTCTTTGATATGGACAATGTTATCAAGATATTTCCTAACATTTTTTATTCAATATTCTTTTTGTCCATATCCTAGCTAACATTTTTTGAAAAATATTTTCACTTTTTGACTAATTTATTCTATCTTACCAAAACAAAAAAAAGTGCTACAACAGGGACTACTCCCCTTGACTTGCCTAGAAGAGAGTTTAAACGGAGTGATTAAAGATTATAGTAACAACCCTTACTCTGAGCATTACCGCAGTGCCTAGACACTTTGCACGACAACAAGGTTCATTTACGAGACTATGGATCAAGCAAAGGAGCAAATAAATGCAACATACAAGGTTAGAGTGGCTAAGTATGGGCCCATTTGGGAAAGCATTGATAAAAAATGGAACAATCAACTCCATCGCCCTATACATGGCACATGCAGCTGGGTTTTTTATGAACCCAAGGTATCATTTTAAAGCTCTGGACGCAGAGGCTTCACTGGGGAGGTTAGCAGTAGCTAGTAGCACTGATTACTTTTGTTGTAGAGACCATTTAGAGCCTCCTTGGTTATGTGTTTTTGTTTTGATCTATATATCATATATGTATTGGACAATGCACTGGGTGCCATTTTGATATAATGGATATATTCATGAGCCTACTTTGACCATATGTTGTCTTCTCTCTATATTCTAATGGATTGTACTTGGAAACATGAATGAAAATCTTTAAAATTATGTTTTTTTATAAAAATAAATATTTAATGTATTTTTTACAACAACCAAGACATTGAAATCAAACCGGCCGAGTCGATCTCGAGTCGGAATCAGACTCGGAGTCGACCCTCAGTGGATTCCGAACCCGAGTCGTAGTTTTAAAAAATTGAATAGAAGTCGATAAAATTTGGAACACTCAGTTTAGGAACTTACGTGTCAGCAATGCTATGAGGATATAGTGGATAAAGTATTGTGACACAATTTCTGAGATTGTGATGTGACAAGTGAAATAGTTTTGTTTTGGTTTCTGGCTTTGTTGAATGTATATAATTAGTTTAGATTTATCTTAATCTCGAATTTATCAAATATTGAGAGAGATCAAATCTCTCAAGGTGCAAACTTTTATTCAAGTTTCCATCTTAACAGCGGATCTATCAAGCATTGAGAGAGATCAGATCTCTCAAAGTGCAAACCTTTCTTTAAGTTTCCATCTTAACCCCGAATTTATCAAGCATCAAGGAGTAAATCTCTCAAGGTTCACACATTTCCTTAAATTTTGGACTCAAAGTGATTTTTACATCTTGAAAGATAGATAGGTTAAAATAGATTTGTGCTAGTAAATAGAGCAGAAGATCTTACTTTCCCCAATTACTCACCTCTTCATAGATTCATCGGTTAATCCAATAACTTGAATTGTTTAATGTTTTAAACTCGAATTTATGTTTTATGTGTGTTTATTAGTCCCTGCCCTTCGGGCTGGCAGGGACTATAGTAATCGGTTTTACCCGATAGCATTACTTCGACACAGAAATCCATGAACTTATTTCAGGTTAAACCAAAGTTTGCCGATACATTTTATTAAATTTTATGTTTGACAATACACGCAGCCAATGGATGGAACGATCGTCTTATTTGGCCTCAGTACGAGGTAGACGATCTGAAAACTTAGGGAAATATTCTGAAATCACTTGGTTAATTAGTAGAGCTTTCGCCTCCCTGAATTAATGCTACCTTTGGGATAGCATTAGTTGGCTAACATTTAATGTTAGCTGGCTAACATTACGAATAAATGGGTATGGCGTAGGTTTATTAAACCGGAGGCGTGTCAATTTGCATGCTTCACTTGCATGGAAGCAGTGCGTGTCCTTCACCCTCAGCTTGCTAATTCTTCATATCCTCCTTGCGCTCCATCCTCCATCCTGCACTCCATCCTGCACCATAGCTCTCAGCTCTCGGCGGTGGCCTGCACTCCATCCTGCACCATAGCTCCCAGCTCTCGGCGGTGGCTTCCTGCCAGCTCCACCCTGGAAGCCAGCTACACATTCAGGTGAGAATAATTTTGAATTGCTAGCTACAGATTCAGGTGAGAATAATTTTGAATTGCGTTGATGTGCAGGGGGTTTTACCTGATGGCAGACAGGTTGCAGGTTGCAGGAACGGCCTAAAATCTCAGGTTCACCCAGTAATTCCCTGCTTCCTGCAATAAATTCATTTCTGTCAGTATGCCAGGAATAAAAATTCATTGGAAACTGTAAAGATTGGCTTTGAATATGCAGAAAAAATAAGAAATATTTCTTTGTTTTTCAAAACAATCTGATCTGGGTTTAGCAAACTGCGCGGCCATTCGCCCCACCTTATACAAAAGAAAACTCATTGTTAGCTAAGCTTCTGTTACCACTGCAAGCTCAACCTTGCACGAAAGCAAACTCTGCCTTTTGCTTTGTGAATCTCTGATATTCTAATTTTAAATGTTATAGCATACAATCTGTTTGACCAGAGACTAGGATAAAGCATTGAGTTCTAAAGGAAAACTCTTCCTTCTATCTGAAACAATATAAATTTTCAAGTAAAATGCAATTTTTTTCATGAATAGGAACTTACTTTGATTACAGGCATTTGCCCTCCAAACATGAGCACAACACCCATCTGCAGGAGCACACGCAAGGTATCTCGTATGTAATTAGCATTGAATTCCTTAAAACTCTCTGCACAGTCCCCTCCCTGCAGCAGAAAAGCCTTCCCCAGAGCAGCTTCTCCGAGCCTTTCTTCCAGTTTCCGTGTCTCTCCGGCAAATACCAGAGGAGGAAAGGTCTTCAAAAGATCCACGACAGACTCCAGTTCTTCAGCATCTGGGTATTGGGGCAGCTGAAGGGCATTTTTGGATTTCCAGCTGTCAAGTGTCCACCCATTAAGAGACCCTGGAGTTGAGGAGGATGATAGCACTCCAATTTCGGGAACCTGAACAGCCTCAACTCTAAGTGCCATCTTCTTCCTCTTAATGCCCTTTGCTCTTGCCAGCATTTTCTGATTCAATGGATTGTAGAAGCCACATTCAATTTTTGGAAACAATTGTTCAAAGCGCTTTCCTCGCCTGCATTCAATTTATCAGTGCAAATCAATACCAGGATAAATGTATCAGTTCAGATAAAAACCCAAATCAATATGCCAGTGCAAATCAATACCCAGCTACCTGAATGTTTGAAGGTCGAGCAATGCAGTGAAATTATGCAGAGGAAGCAAGCGAGAAGTATTCAATGCTTTCGTAGTCTCATGGCAGAGAAACTTATGGTCTCTGAACTTCACCTGATCCCATGACAGCGACGCCTGCATTTACTAACCATCCAGAACAACATTTGCAACTGATCTTGCTCCGGAGAAGCCTTTGCCTCCTGCAACGCAATTCTCCTCTTCTGAAGAACAGCGTCAGTGGTTTTCGAATGGCATTAGCTGCGCGTCCGGTTGGTACTAGTCACGGTTGTCACGGTTGTCGTCGGCCACGTTTCGCTCATGCACATCATAATTATTGGTTCCAAGATATGCCCACCGCGTTTAGTGTCATGTTAATATTTGTAACCATCATTTCACATATTATAATGTCAACAAACTTATTCATAAGTGTGTTATGTTGTGTACTTTTGGATCGTAATTGGTTGTTGGTAATTTCACTTTTACAAGTGGTAGCTGGGAATTTTAACTTCTAATATCTTTGTTCACCATTTCACATATAATCATCATCTTAATATTTTTATTCACCATTTAACATATTATAATGTCAACAGACTTCTTAGTAAGTGTATTATGTTGTGTATTGTTCGATTACAAGGGTAATTGGCAATTTCCGCACTATAATTAGCTGTGAATTTCACCTTTAATATATCTGAATATCTTTATTCACCATTTTACATATTATTAGCATATAAGTTAGTGTAATAATATATATATATATATATCCACTGCGAAAAGAAGAAACTAATGGTGCAGGTACGCGACAAAACGACTAATATTTGTTTAGCTATAACCAGAATTAAATAACACGTTGCTATGGCATTGCAATGCAGTACTAATAACGGAGTTAGCGTGCAATCGGCCAAAGTTACCGAGAATTTATTTATTGAGCCCAAGATGACCATATACAGCTTGCATGGTTCAGTGACAGAACCAGGAGAATCTATAAATATAAACAATGATCCGTAAATGGTAAAAACAAATTTAAGATAACAAGGAATCGCATCTGATTATCAGCTATAAACGGCGAAACCAGATCAAGTCAACTATCATGAATGCTTCTCTTCAAATTCGGTATGTTCGCCGCAGGGTAATGAAATCATGGCCAACTGATTGAATAACTTTCCTTGATGTTCTCAGCCCCGTCCTCTGCAACATTAAACATCCCATATCCATGCAAGGCCATTAACGCTCACACGCTTCGGTCTAACATCTCCCGATATCGTTGGAAAGAGTTTTGTTTCTGCAATAGCATCTGGCTTCGAAACCTTCTAATGAAGACTCAAATAAGTCAAATCAATGAAACTACCATGTCAACTCTGTAACTGCACAACAATAAGCATTTAAACACGTCAATTTGCATGTGAAAACCGAATCTACTGATTGGTGCTGCTGTAGGCTATAGCTCTGTTGCAAACACTCTTACACTGCAAAGACCATGCACAGGACGCTGCTGGTGGCTGGACCAGCTAGGCAGGGACTAGCTGCCATGCAGCCTGTCTTGTTTAATTTGAATTAAGCTTACTTTTTTTAATTTAATGTTTCATTGATATAAAGATTATTACATCACCCATATATATCATATGTAATTACAATATAGGTAACGTGAATGCAGTCAACATTTTTTTTTAATACTTTAAATATAACCCCTGATTAATTTAATGCTCCACTATAACATCTTCACATTCCCCACTGGGTTGTAAATGTCTCTGGACATTTTTGAGATTTTGGTCACTTTTCTGAGATATGGACATTTTTGAGATTTTGGTCACTTCTATGAGATATTGTTGCACACTTTGATATAGGCAATTTATAGCTGCATCATATCAGGGTGGAAAGAACATGCAGTGAGAACAACTCTAACAAAGAGTAGGTTGGGTGGAGTTGGCAGAGGAAGAAACAGCTCTAGCAAAAGAAGTGTTGGGCACAGTTTTCGGAAGAAGAGGCCACAGTGGTCAGAAAAAGAGGCAACGTCCGCATGGTGAGTAGGTAGATGTAGATGTTAATTGGATCTATAAGGAAGATTATAAGGAAGATTGTAAGAAAATGAAAGAATATGGCACAGAAATGAAGTGCACAAATGGGAAGAGGTAGGAAACGACCTTCGAGAGATTGAAAAGTTATTTGCAAACTTAGCAGCCACAAAGAGGGCTGAAGAGGGCTGAACAGAGTGGCAGCCACAAAGAGGGTTGAACAGAGAGGAAAGATGTTGAGGAGTCGCTAACCAGAATAACACAGGGTGAATAGAGCAGGAATGATAAAAGGGGAATAGTTAATTAGAAAGCTAAAAATAAAATCAGCAAAGTATATCTCCAGGTTGATGAGGAGAAATATAAGGAGTATGCACATGGAAGAGAATAAGGAGTATGTGCATGAAGAGTGGATATGTGAAGTGCAAAATAAAAATAATATCAACTGGGGGGGTGTTCTCAGAGTGTTGTGAAGGAAGACCAGTATGAGCAGGAAGAGAATGTACTTGTGTGCACATGCCAAAAGAAATGGGGAAGAGTTTATAACGATAAGTATGCACACAAATGTGAAGGAAGAGAATGTACTTGTGTGCACATGCCAAAAGAAATGGGGAAGAGCTTATAACGATAAGTATGCACACAAATGTGAAGGAAGAGAATGTACTTGTGTGCACATGCCAAAAGAAATGGGGAAGAGCTTATAACGATAAGTATGCACGCAAATGTGAAGGAAAGTGGAGGCAAAGGGAGAGCACCATTGAAGGGGGGCAAAATTTGACTCCCATAATATGTTTATTGTTTGATTCATTTATAGTGTTTATTGTTTGATTCATTTATAGGTATGGAGGATAAGGATGATGCAGATGCTACTAAATATGATCAAGACAGACTATTGACAAAGAAGCTGAGCATGACCTTCAAAATGACGATGAAGCTGAGCATGACCTTCAAAATGACGATAGTTATATAAATAAGATAGAAGACCAAAAGATTATTGACAAAGTTGAACATGACCTTCAAATTGACGATAGTTATATACATAAGATAAACATATACATGTTGGGATGCCTATTTTTAAACGTGACTAACTGGTTCAATGCTCTCCAGAGGTGCCATAATCATATACTGCTGCCTATTTTTGAAGAGGTACATCGGTTAAAATCAGCCTGTTATTTTGTTTCAGGGAGCAGAATTCAGAGGCAGATCAACTTGATTCTAAACAGAATCTGGGGTCTTGGCAGGTCAGCGACATTATAGACGAGACAGTACATAGTTTTCAGCATCAGCCGGTTTTTTATCTATAACCACAGGACCATCATTTCCAGTTTTTACCTTGTTTATATATTTACTGTTCTTATATGCCGTTTTCAGTGGTCAGTAGTTGTTATATATGGTGTAATTGTTATATCGCTGAATAGCTCGGTTTTTTACTCAAGCTTTTTGCTAGGGATAACTGCTGGTAAACGGACTGCTAAAAACTTTGAAGTGACTCATGGGCTGGATATGTAAAAAGACCGTTATTTTGGATGACCTTGCTATGGATTTTTTTTTAACCCATGCCGGATGGATAGTGAATGCACATGGCATGTAAAAATGTAACTTTTTATATCTTAATAAAATGTTACAATTTTTGTGCAGAAAAAAAGAAAAGATAGAGATAAGGTTGCATGCAGTTTGTGGACATATCTGAAGGTGAACAATGTGAAACCGCAGTGGCTCCTAAAGAGAAAGATCTGACAGGGGAGTAACCAAACTTGAGGCAGCAGCGGATGGTTAATGATGAGGTTTAATTGTAAAATATTCTGAAAGGTCGTGTCATAAATGTTCTCGAAAACATGGAAGAATTGTTCCGGACGAAGAAAGGAGGGTACTACGATGAAGTGTCATTTCCATAGAGCAAGCAAAAACTCTGAAGATAGTCAGTGGGTGAATGTGCAGAGTGAATCCAAGAGGACTCCATCTGAGGAATGACAACAAATAGGTTGCAGCAACAAAAACTGGTGCGCTGCTGATGCGCCAACTGTAGAAATAAAGTAGAAATTTGCAAGCATGGGACATGGGACTAAGACACTCCCATAACCAGATTATTGCAACAGTGCAAAGTTCGAACCAGAGTATTGCAACAGTGCAAAGTTCGAGTGAGGAGAAAGATTCAGGATAGGACCTGTAGAATAGTATATGTTATAGAGTCTTGAGCATAGAGAAAAAGGAACAAGTCCAACAGCAAGCGGTTGTCAATCTATCAGCAACCTTGTGAGCAAGATGCTCGCATCCTTTTTAACCAAGGGAGTCCAATAGAGGAGCATCCCTAATGTATAGGTCATTTCATATCACCAAAAATATTTCCATTCCATTTCTTTAATTGGTTGCATTCCAGTAATAGTTCCCAGTATTTAACAAAGGGCAAAGGGGCTACAACTCAGAAGAGCCAAAGATAAATCTTAGGTATGACGTGGACTCATTTGAAATGTTCGATTTTGACTCCTGGATTTCCCGGAGTTCTAGGGTGGGGGCAGTGTTGAGTAGCTCAATATTATCCCAAGGGCGACAATCCAAGCAAATGAAAGGGGGATCACAAAAACGATCTGAGATAAAGAGTCAGATCTCTCAACAAAGGAGATCAAATAAGGTCTTAGGTTCATGTGCAACGAAGAGTTCAGAGAGCTTTTGCGGATCGTGTGTTCAATTGTGGAGATCAAGATCAACGTTCTAAAGAGAGTAGAAGTTAAAAGGCTCTAGATCAAGGAATTCATGAGAGTAGATCTAATGAAGTTGAAACTGCATGCCAACAAATGTTATGACGGTAGAGGGTTGTGCCCTGATTTCTTAGATTATGATGTGATGAGCAGAATAGCTTTGTTTTGGTTTGTGGATTTGTTTAGATGCAATAATAAAGAACTGTGTTTAATTATGATTTATTTTGTTCCCATGGTTTACTGTTGTGCACTCTTAGATAGGCAGCCAGATGCATCAACTCCAATGATGGAACTCCAGAATATTATTCATCCACCTTGGATTGAGAAGTGCACTTTTAGATAGGCAGCCAGATGCATCAACTCCAATGATGGAACTCCAGAATATTATTCATCCACCTTGGATTGAGAAGTCACTTACACCCAATGCTATAGGGATGCCGTGAAAGTTGCAGTTATAGACTGTGTATTAATTTACTAAACTGTAAAGTGGTAAATTTATTGATGTACGAGGCCTAAGCAGCATCTTCGCATGATATAGTTCTTTTGATTTTTTAAGACCCCTAACCAAACACGAAAAATTATCCCTCAGAGTTTAATGATTAGCTCATGTAGTTATGGTTATACTGCGGCACAACTTATAGGACTTGATAAGAAGGATTCTTCCTGCTCCCTTTCCTTCATGCTTCCTTGTATTTCCAATTTCTTTCATGGGTTTCTCCATGGATACATCTGTTCTCTGTCATTCACCAGAAAATCGTTGTATATGATAAAACAGTTGTGGAGCAACTAAATAATTATCCTTGGTGAATCATATAGGACAACCGTATTTGTCCAAGAATACTGAATGGTAAAAGAATTGGCATGCTTTTTGTCAACATTGAGTCTTTTTAGTTCATTGTGTGCTACAGTTATCCATTAACTTATACCTGATAATAATAAGGTTGACCTTTGGATTTTACATGAAGCGTGTTCCGTACAAAAAATTAGGAATTTACAAAGCAGAAAGGATCCTTTCAAGTTTCAATAGGATGGAATGCCTCCACGAATATTTTCAATTTTACAAAGAAAAAAGCATTGTATAATTTGCCATCATATATTGATATACGTGAAAAACACATGATTCACAAAAGAATAGGGGGATAGGTCCAATCGGGACATAAGGAACTTGGAAGAACAACAGGATCATTGAAAAATTGGGAATTTGCAAAAAATTAGGAATTTACAAAGCAGAAAGGATCCTTTCAAGTTTCATTATGTTCCGGAAGCACTCCAGGAACATTTTCTTTTCAATTTTAAAAAGAAGAAAGCATTATATAATTTGCTAGGATATATGGAGATACGTGAAAAACACACGATTCACAAAAGAATAGGGGGAATAGGTCCAATGGGGACATAAGTAGCTTGGAAGAACAACATGATCATTGATTTCTTTGGATTATTTAGACAAGTCAATTATTAGAAATCCTGAATGATTGTATGATGTATGTGTAAGGTGAAGAACTGTACGATGCAAAACCCTGCATCAATTGGCTTATGCTATGCAGCAACCATAACATGAAATTTTTCACTGACAATATTCGCCAAAATTTCATGCACTCTCCAATGGTTGAGTGAATAAATATAAGCACCATAATACGGATTAAGCCCAATAAAAGAGCCTCCATAGATCAACAAAGGGCTCACTTACAAAGCAAATCAGCGAAGTGAAAAGAAATAAAAACAATTTATATACCCAAATTTTGGGCCATAATTCAATTGCCGCATCAACTATGCTTCTGTAATCCATGATTAAGTCCTATATTCTCGTATGCTCTGAACAACGCCAGATATCCTGTGTATCATATAACTTCCACAGCAGAATTGCCACAATAATCAGAGGTCCAGGAGTTATATTGCGCAACTTTGTAAGGGGCTACCTTGTGTCCTCTACTACAATCCCAGCCCTAGTAAGAGAATTAGAAGAACAAATACTCAAAGCAATCAATAACAACCTTCGTATTTGTCTTGTGTGGAGACGTGATGTCTCATGATACCAACCGGAGATGCTTAGACAATTCTGCAATTCAAGTGGGAAACAACATTAGTAACTTCGAAAAACAAAGCAAAAATTCCCATCATGTTTCCTTCTTAAGTCTTCATCCTCTTATCCTCCTTGCTGAAATCATATTAATCCAAAGCCATCAATCAACTTTCAGAAGATATACACACCTCAGCATACTTTAAGAATTTAGTAATGACAATTTGTTGTGGAAGCTGTCTCAAATTGACCATCCTTGAGTGGCACTGTCGATCTGTCTAGCATAACTGGACCAGCATACTGATAGCCTTTGCGAACTGAGGGAACCTGAGAAGATGACCTTTGCATCCGCGCACTGGTGACGCTTGACCTGTCATCCACTGCTCCTTGCAAAGACATTCTCCTTCTAGATGACATTGTATTTCTTTCATAAGAAGCTGGCCGCTGCTTAGGAGCACTATGAGAACGAACCTTAGCTTTTGAAGATTCCGTGTTAGCCATGTAGTTAGGAAACGCAGAGTAACCCTCAAAAAGACTCTCTGCATATTCACTTCTAGGAGTAAATGGACCTCTTTTGCCTCCAAATTTGGCAGAACTGAATTGAGGACTACTTTGTGCGGTTGAAAACACGCTGTCTTCTCCGTAATCATAATCTGCATACACAGTTCCAGGGCTGAAATCCTGGGAAACTGGTGCAGTCAACATATCTGCTCCTGCCCTAGGGATAGACAATCGATTTAGTTCAGAAGTCATCCCGTGCAAAGATTCTGTAGAAGTAAAGCCTTTGTAGTGTGGCAGAGAGTGAGCTTGTTGTGAAGATTGAAGACGCCAGTTATCATGTGGAGGGTATTGAGTTGCAGAGTTGGAAGATATGCTCTGATCTATAGAAATAGAATCTGTCATTGATCCAATCCACTTCTTTGAACTTGATCTGTTTGTGTCCATCTCGACGATTTTCGTGCTTCCATCCAAGCTGCTATTCTCCATTTCCTGCTCATCCAAATGACAAAGATAAGAACTCTTCCATGAAGAGGAAATACCAATCAATGTTAGAGGCAGTTAAATTGTCTAAAGAGAACAAAAATATAATTATGAATGATTTATGTTCTCTTCGGTTTTAAATCCAAGACCAGCAGCAGCAGAAAGGGATTTTGACTCAGAAACAAAGAAGAGGTTGTAAGAGACTATCTAAGATATTTGACATTTTCACGCTTACCCGCTGAGGGAATACATGAAATAATTCTGTCCCAGATCTCACTCTGGCATCTTGTCTGCTTTGTGCCTTTCCTTCCCTTTCATTCAAACTACCAGTGCTTGGGTTCCTTCTTTCCTGTGCATGAAAACACACACCATCAAAAACTTCGGCACCTAAAACATCCCCCAAAATGTTCAAGGAAATTAGGAAGGCAAACAATTGCCTTATAGATACAAGGAAAGTGACATTCAAGGTAGTCATTTCTAGATGGAGGAAGATCTGCATTACAAGTGCAGGACGAAGTGGGAAAGAAAGTAGAATGGTAAATTGTTGATTCTAGTTTCCTAAATTGCAGACATAAGTGTCTGAATATATATATTTCTGTCTCATATTCACAAGAAAAGGAAAATCATATTCGCAAGAAAAAGAAAACAGTAAATATGAATGTATGTAGACAAAATTTGCCTACACCATATAATCAGATACAATCTACAGAGTACACAAATTCATTTGTGTATGTTTTGCCTTATAAAATCTCGGGATATATGATTGGAAATGGAAGTTCTTACACTTGATTTGCTTGGACGAAATTCCTGGTGGCGTCTCTGCATAAGTTTACTCTGACCTGCCTGCCCTCCTTCAGATATTCGAAGACTACGAGCACGAACTCTAGCCTGGATCGTAACAAGGGATTGCATACACCTGAGCGTTTCGGTTGCTTGCTTTCTTACGATATGTCCACGAACCAATGCCTGCAATTTCACCAAACCCTTGAGAGCAGACAGTGCTTTCCTTGCCTGCAAATTTTAGTTGCCAGTGTCAGACTCAAGATTTTATCATCTTTACAATACCAGCATGCAATTTAAAACAACAACAGTGTTAGCACAAACCAGGTATCCTCTGAACGCTGTCTGAATCCTAATAGCTGCATATTCTTCTCTGCTGCGCCCTTCAGAGACAAAAGAAAACCCACTGCTCGTTAAACGCACAACAGCTGCTGCAGCATGGGCAGCAGCAACAGCTGCATCTGCTGCTGCAGCTGTGGCAGCCGCCACCGCTATAGCATGTTTATTCTGCTCATTCTCTGCTGCAAAACTATGCTCATTGCACGAGGCTTTCGCCTCTGTGATTGGCTCAGGGCGTAGCCCTGGCCCTGCAACTGTTGTTGAACTGTGCCCCCTGGAAGATTTCCCAAAACTCCATCTACGTTTCTCCTTGAGCTTTGTCTTCACCTGCTGCAAACTAAAAAAATCATCATATAATTGACAGAAGGCATATGCATTCCATGATTAAAAGAAGCCATAGACATAACGCAGGGCTTAATTTTTTTACAGGACGTTTTCACAACGTGACACACAAGATTACTTTTGCTAAGAAGCACATGCAAGCTGTGCGCCGAGAAAGGGGAAAAAATATCTTTGGTGGATTTGAACTTCGATGCGAAGTATCACCATCCATGCTTAACCAAAACCCTTCGTTGGCAGGGCTCTCAAACTAAACTCAATAGAAACCCACAACGATTAAAGAAATCAAAACATAACTGAGAGTAGCTAAACATAATGAAATTAGCCAGTGATAAGCTACTTACAGGTACATCTAACCTTGTCTCCTTGCTATTGTTATCATCCGTATGAGAAGGAAGGTATTGATGGGATTGTTTGCCCTCTTTCTTAAGTCCAAGGAAACTTCTGAGCCATCTGGTAGCTTTGCCCATTCTGCAAATTCACTTATGATCCCACAACACCAATTCAACACCCTGCATAAGCCATCAAGAAATATACATTCCGTTCAACATGCATAATAAACACTACACAGACATAAGATAAACCAGTGCAATCAGGACTGGTGTGCAATCAGGACTGGTATCACATGACCATAACAAGATTTATATCTGAGAACCCATATGAACATGATCTCGATATACAATTCACTCATCAATCCGCATTGAACCCAATAATTTCATATCAAAAGATACAGCCTCCAACTAGTTAAAAACCTTGGGAAGCCCATGTGCAAGATACCTCAGAAGCAATCCTTACCTGTATCACTGTACCGCCAGTGAAATCATCTCTGCCCAAGCCCAGGTTTCTCTGCCAAAAATAGTTTTTGGGTTTCCTGTAAATCCGATCAGAGCCCTGAAGTTTCTGAAACTTGCCCGGTCTGGGAACAGCTCATTTGAAGTAAATTAACCATTTGAGCAAGATCTAGGATTAATGGAAGTCAACCCAAAGGAGGAAACCAGCATTTCAGCATGTCAGAGGATCGCCCACATGACCTCGAGTTACACACCAGGCATGGTCTTTTGAGTGAAGTAGGTGTAGCCTATGACGTGTGGTGCAAAGAGGAGGACTTAGGACGGTGTACCCATTTCTGAGAAGGAGGAGATGGGAACCCCACACAAATAACAAGAAGCATAGCAAGCACATCACGAGGTCAGATCCATGCAAAAGCACATATGGACACGGAATGGGATTGCTCAGTTTAACACCACGAGAATTAAAAAGCATTTCCAGATGACGTTGCGCGCAAGTTCGGGATTTTACATGTGAAAGTGTTTTCTGCCATGGAAGCCCAACTGTTTGAAGCCTTCCAACCTTGAACCGACCGAAGGCAATTTCTAATATTTTTTTAACATTACTTATTTAGTTATGCATGATAATCCTCTGATATGGACTAGTACTACTACTCTTGGAATGATTAGGATACGTGTTGTGGGAAACCAGAGGGCACCGCTGTGGGGATGAATGCAACCTGTCTGTTAGATCCTGGGCATCTGTAAATTCATTTATTTCTTTTTGGTAATATTGATTCGTTTTTTAACCCCCTAAACTTAAACTTAGGGTTCAAAATGGTTGTTACACATTCACTCCTCGCCATTTCTCCTTAATCTAACTACCCCTACCCCTACCCCTAATTTTAGGGGTCTAAGTGTTTATTAATTCAAATTGTGTGGACTTTTGAATGCCCTAAATTTAAGCATATATGGTATTCAAATTGTGTGGACTTTTAAATGCCCTAAATTCAAGCATATATGGTAGATGGAAAGAATAATAAAGGTATATTATTGGGTATGTGATTTGCCCCCCTTTGACTTTGGTCTTTCTAAAGACTAGGGGGATTTTGTTGTGATTCTTTTGTCTTCTTTCCTCACGTTTGTCTTCATGGAATGTCAATTCCGATTCCATGTCTATGTCTTGACTTGTGTATATGATATGGATTCGTGCGCTCTTAAATTCAGTTTAGGCAACTTAGAAAGGACACAAAATAAAATTGGGGAATGAATGAATGATATATATATATATATATAATGTCTTTGAAAAGAAAAACATAAATAAATAAAGATGAAAAAGTGAAAAATAATTCCAAACTTGTGATTTTTTCTCCTCTTTTCGTGGTATTCTATGCCTTAGCTCCAAAAAAAAATTATAATTATATGCAAAGTAGAACGCCATATTTTTAATTCAAAGCTTAACTTATATTTAGAGTAATAACAGGTCGACCACAAATTGATATACTTTTTGTAATGACGTGTAAGGTTAAAATTAAACATTCTCGAGTTGCTCGTGACACACCCAATTCACCGGGTCTTTTGAGGTGTGAGCCCTATCATTATCATGATAATGTGGGAACACTAATTCCTAGGATAATATGGATGTCTCGTCAAATCCCATACCTTTTTAATATGTAAGCATAAATAGTACCATTTGTCCCACTTATGCTATCAAAAACAAAGAAAGTATATCTAGCTACATGAGGGACTAATGTACCTTGAAAGGACAAACCAAAAGAAGAGAAGCCTATTTTTAATTTTATTGGAGGATAAATTCCAAGTCTGGTTGCAGACTTTATTTTTTCCAATGTAATTTGGATCGAGAATTTTAAGTTAGTTTAAATTTTTTTAATAAACCATTTAATTTTTTTTAAGAATTAGGTAATGCATTTTTAATTTTAATATGTTTATTAGGAAGGTTTATGGATAATTGTGTATTTGTGCCTAATATTATTTATTTTTATGGAATATTGTGAAAATATTGGGCATATTATGGAGATTTGGAGGAGGAGATGATCTAGGGACCTGCTCCCTACTACAGGAAGATAAATATTAAATAATAAATCAACAAGATATATTGGAATTATGGCACAAATTGTGGAGTTCCAATGATTGAGAAAATCTAGGAATGTGTTCCTTGCAATTTAATGCATATTCCTAGTATTGAGAACCAAATCCACTAATCAAGGGATTTTGGTGGGGAAAGCTTCCTCCTTTCATGGGCAATGATTCCTAATCATTTTATATAAGTACCAAGTCGAATTTGCCTCCAGGGGTAGATTTTTATTAGTCTTCTTGTGGAGAGAACTCGTATTCTTGCAGCATCATTGTCATTTCTTGCAGGGATGTAATTGTATTAATGGAAATAATGAAGATTGGTGTCATGTTTAGCTTCCAAAACTTGGTCTCATTCATAAGACTCTGAGCTTCCTTGGGCTTGACCATCCCAAGAGCCTCATATCCCTTTTGTATCATTTGTTTTTCTTATTTTCACTTCTTATTCACATGCATCTCTTGTTCTTGTTTCTTTCTATTTTTGCATTTAGTATTAATGATTTTTTATTGTAGGATTGGGTTAAATGGTTGATGTAAGTTCTTTTGTAGGAACTTTCATCATTGGAAAATCTTTGGAAGGTCATAGTAATCATTGAGCTACTTGGATTAGTTTGCTTATTCCCAGATCTAGATTTCTGGAAGTCTTTTGTGGCAAATAACAATAAATTTCTTCTGTTTTTTAGAGCATGCTAACGAGCTTCAATCAATTTGATTACACTTACATTATATCACAAAAACATTCTAGTTAATAACAAAAATTACCCCATTGCATTTACGCTTGATTAGGTTAGGCATTTGATAGATTTACTAGCTCACTAGTTCTCAAATTTCTAGATTTTAGACTGGTAATTTTCTGGCATTTTTAGCATGGGTTAGCAGAGGTCTTTTTTAGTGATTACACTTGGAATGGAGACCTAATACATCCTAGTCAATAATAAATTTTATCCCATCCAAATTGGATTTGATTTGGTTGGTCATTCGGTTAATTATAACTCCCTATAGCAAATTTGTTGTTTCTTGTAGTAGTACTACAAGAAACCCTATATTAGCCTTCCAACATGCATATACTTGCCCAAATTCGCTCAAGAAGCTTGGTTATTTTCCCTTAGGGTTGAATCAAGACCCCTAGGCTTTAAATCAATGATTAGGTGTTACACAATATTTTGTCACACCTCTTGCACTTCCCTATGACATACCCCAAAGTTCCCAAAACATGACCATAATGCAGTGTACTCATTCGTATATGCAGCTCGGATCCTCCCTCAGACATTGGTTGGAAAATTCCTTGAGCTTTCCCTGAATAAAATAGCTCTTAAACCCTAATTTGAGCATCATCGCCCTTATGATATTGAAAACCATGATGGCTTCCTGTTGCATTATACTAGACCTGTGATGGCATTGTTTTGTTTGCTTGTATACCCACGATGATCCCAAAAAGGAAATTTTCCCAAAGAGGATGAGAAGCTTCGTGATTTAGAAGCTTTCAGAGCGGCGAGATGGAGGTTGTTCGATGTAAGTGAGGTCGAGTTCTCCCAACTTGGTCTCTTGGTCTTATCCCTATGAGCTACCTCCTTGAGATGAGGGCCTATTCCTATCTTTGGAGAAATTCTAACTCCCTTTCCCTGCCTATATATTCATCCTCTCCCATTCCCAAATGGTTGGTCTATGTCTATTTGCACCCTTATGCTAATATTGTGCCTATATGCTACTCATTTGGCTTGGAGAAGGAGTTCTTGGAGAGCTTGGCTTGGACTTGGACATTCATTCAAGGAGAGCCTATTGACATCAAGGCTTGGTTGTATGCTTCCTCTTTTATTCTATTAATATACAACTCCTGGTTCATTTTCCATTGATATGTATGCTCACGTATCATCTATTTTAACATTCCTTGATCAATTAAGTAGGTTACTTTTGAATATGCTTTTTGTATTTGCATCCCTTGTTATGTCTTGATCTCTTGTGCAGGTGATTAACTGTTTTGAGTAGTAGGACCGAGCCCATGACACAAACAATGCAAGGTCTTCAACTAAGGAAGTCATTAGCATCAGAGTGAGATAGACCATCTTATTCATCTCTCTTTTCAATTGTAACCTAGGAAGGTGTCCAATAGCTTGTCACTTAGGTTGCTAGTCCCACTCATTGGGCTAGAGGGATTGTCTTTGTCTGTAGAGAGGATTTCCTAGACAACAAAATGGTGACTCGTTGGGGAAGCTATAACCCTTTCTATTCAATACTTCACCTTGAATTTGTGATGAGTTTGACCAACCATCAGTTTGTTAGCTTGTTTTATTTTCAGTGGTTTTCACTTACTGGTGATTGCTTGAAGGTTCTTAGTTTTTGCTGATCTTGAAGATTTTTTGGTTTTTTCTCATCTTTCTCGACCATCACGGTTTTCTTTGTGACAGTTGCAATGACATCGCGGATGTTTCAATTACAGTCATGATTATCATTGTTTTGCCTATGACAGGTGCGATGATCCCAAAGGTTAAAGAAAATTAGGCTTTTTCTTCTTGATTTCAATATTTTGCCTTCTGGCAGTGGTTTTTCAGTGTGATTATAGTGTCCTTGTCTTGGTTGACATGTTTGTTTGATTGCAATTTACTCTTGATTTCGCTTAAGTGTGTTTGAAGCTTGATTTTCTTTCTAGGGTTCCTAGGGTTTCTAGGTCACCCTTCATTCACTTATTGATCTGTTCTTGAGAGATCAATTACCCTTGTTCAAAGAGTCTTTTTGCATATGGACATTTTTTGCAAGTCACTTTTGGTTCTTTGGTATAAAATTGTTTTCATTAGTGTTGAATCAAGTAGATGCTTTGAAAGTCACTTTAGTTCCATTAGCAAGCAATAGATTACAAAATTGTTTGTTTTTATTGAACTGAAAGGAAGTGCTTGTTTTGAATCTGATGTTTCGAAAAGAGAAAGTGAAAGTGTTTGTCATTTGAAGTATCTTCGAAGCATTTGTTGCATTCAGAATCATAAAGTGACAGATATTTTCATTCTTATTGAGTTGTTTGCATTTGATTTTGCTCTTTTGCACTAGTTTGCATTGATTGCATTAAAGTGAAAGGAAAATCATTATTGCATCTTTAGTGAAAGTAAAAATATTTTCCTTTCTATGGAATTGCATTTGTTAGTAGAATGAAAGACTAGATTTCATTTTTTTACATATTGCATTGAAAGAATTATATTGATGCTTTTTGGATTGTTTGATGCATTGATTGGTTGTTTCTCTTCCCTTGGTAGAATATCCTTCATCGAATGAAAAGTTTTATTTTCATCATTTAGTTGTATTCTAGGAACAGGTGACATCATTGAGCCCTCAAAACTGAAACTTAATTCAAAGAGTAACTTAAAATTTACCTCAATTAACCTAGGGAGCATTTGTCACTTAACACAAATATTTAGAGGTCTAGGCTAGAGACGTGTTCTGACATCTTAAAACATAGTAGCTATCATTAATTGCCTGCAGTGTATCCCGGGGGTGAAATCTCGTCCTAGTATGAAAGTATATAGAAGGTTCTCCAATACTTTCGGGGTATATCGGAGGCACTTCAATATGAAAAGTTTATAGGGACGCTCTCATCGAATGGTTTTGCATTAGACAACGCTAACATGGACTTGTGCTCCCCGTATCGTCGTGTATATATTGGGAGACCCCATTAGGTTGTTATCCTTTAGCCACAACTAACCGAGTCAGCCGCCTTGTAAACATGATACACTGAACACAACATTCGAGGAGATAGGATGTCGTACGTTAATTCCTTGGCTTTGGTTGGGGTATATATTACGGTTCACGAATACTTGGTAAACCCTACTGCCTAGATTTTACCCATTTTGATTTATTTGTTATTTCATGTCAATAAAATTAACTGCCAATGATAACGTGTCGAACCCATGCAGTTGCTTCTTGGCCCAACATTGAGTAAATCCTCGTAAATTTTATTTTTAATCAGCCCTCAACGAATCTCCTCTCCTTCTTCTACTCTTGAGAGAAAGTCATCGTGGTTGAACCATTGACCTCACCCCAGAGTTCCCCTTCGTTGTCTGATATTGAAGGGTCTTCACAAGGAGTTCATCCGGAACTTCCTCAGTCACTTGAAGCTCAAGGATTTTAACTTGGGATTGTCTCGAGCATTCAACCCCTTTCTTCTTGTCCACCACCTTTGGATTCCTTGTCACCTCAAGAATCTGATCCAGAAATCCCTAAGAGTCCAAAGAGGTTTGTCTTATATCCACTAAATCCTTTATTTGATCCTGTTTTCTCAGCATTCTTACAGTCCTTACAATTGACCCAATGTTCCTTTGGAGTTATCTCCTCGTACATATCGGATTCTTCCTTGCCAATTATTTCCATCCATGGATTTAGAAGGTGAGATCCCAACCTCTCCTCCAGGTATTTCAAAAGTTTCCGCTATTCATAATCCTCATGTTGATGATGAACAAGGGTATGAATTTCTTCCAGAAGGCTTTCCTTTTACAGGAAGAGTCCCATCTCACACACTTCCTGGAACTAGTGGGCCTATGTTTCAACCTGGTTACACAACCTTAGCCTAGTTAGTTTCAGGAACTCCTAGTGCTTCATATTTGTATCAAAATCCTATTTGGTCTTCAAATTCCATGCCCACTATCGGTCCATTTGTTCTAAACGCGACTTCTCAAATATCTGTACAAACTGATGTCACGTTAGTACCCATTCAACATACGATTCCATGACAACCTGTACCGTCATTTCAACCGTCCATTCCAGTACAATCAACTGTTTCAGGTCAGGTTTCATTCAGTTCTTCCACCCCTCTTTCAAGTGGACGGAATGTACCATAGCCTGGGGGGGGTCTGAATATTCCTCTGATGTCAGGTGAAACCTATGTGAGTGGATTACAAACTCACATGGTTGGAATCAGTCAACCTTATTCTGGTAGTATTCCTAACCCTGTTGGTCCATCCAGGTTAGGTAATATCCAGTATCAACAGCCTTACATGACTCATATTCCTCTCTAATAGGCTTATGTCCCATATGGTTCACAAGCTCTGGTCAATCCATCTTACATTCCAAAATCATGAGCTTATGTCTAGCCTGGTTAATCCACTATTCCTGGTGGATATGGTCAGTTCTAATTAGCAAATTACCCACACCTGCAAGGTATACCCCAAGGAACTATCCAACAACCCTTGCAGTTGTAAGGGCAACTATTACAGCATCAAGGACAACCTTTGCAGTAGCAAGGGAAACCTTTGTAGTAGCGGGGGCAACCTTTGTAGCAGCAAACTCAGTTTGTTCATCATCCTACTCAACCTTTGTATCTGCAAGGCCAAATTTTGCAGCAATAGGTCAACCTTTGTAGCAACAAGGTCAACCTTTACAGCTACAAATTCAACCTTTGTAGCAACAAGGTCAAACTCTATAGCAGCAAGCTCAACATTTATATCAATAAGGTCAACCCTTGCAAACACAGGGTCAACCCTTGCAGTAGCAGGGCCAATCTCTTCAGGTCCAGGGTCAACAGATCCAACAACCTTATATCTATATGTCACGTATACTGCTTATCAGCGGCCTGTGGTAGGTCAATATCAAACCTACCCAGGACAAAATCCACCTTATGGTCAAGGTACCTTTGAGTGGGGGAAAAATCAAGCTCCCTATGGTCAAAATCCTCCTCTGTGGGGGCAGAATCCTTACCAACAAGGTTGGAACCCACAGTTTGGGCCTCTTCAAAGGCCCTACATGCCATTCAATCTGCAATTCCATTTTTAGCCACATTGGAACTACCTGATGTATCGAGGCTCACAAAATCCCATTCTTCATTCGCCTTGCTAGCCTCCGATTCCAACTAAAATTCCAAGTGATTGCCCTAAATTCGAAGGAAAACCTAAAGAGGACCCTCAAGCCCATGTGATTACATATCACTTATGGTGCTCTTCAAATTCTTATGTTGATGATTCTATCCATCTTTGCCTCTTTTCGTGAACCTTAACAGGTGTTGCTGTAAAATGGTATGTCGAGTTACCTTGAGGTACATATGCCGACTTTAACTCTTTAGTTATGGCTTTCCTCACCCACTTCCAGTTTCCAATTTGTTATGAAATTGGCAAACATTTTCTAGCATATCTTAAACAAGATACCGTGATGCACATTTCCGATCATATCCACGAATGGAAACGTAAGCGTTGCCTCATCAAATTTGAGATTCCTAATGAGTTGTTAATCGAATGGCTCACAAAATCATCTGTAAACAAGATTTCTAAAGATATAGCAATGGGTGGTTGTGTTACCGAGGACCAAGCTATTGCTCGTGCACAGTGTCTAGACTTAGTCTATTCCCAATCTGGCACGTTATATGAGATGTTTCCTGATGCTCCAAGACCTTCTTCAGATTCAGCAGTTTCAAAGTCTCTCGATGTACCACCTATCGATGGTATAATTGGATCAGTATCCTAGACCTCTATTAAGATTTCTTCGAAGAAAAAGTATGTTTCAGATACTGGTTCCAACCATCCTTCGAAAAATTCATCAAATCCTGGTAAAATCTCAGAGGTCCATGTTGTTCAATCTACCGCAACAGATAAGGCCTCAAAAGGTAAGAAAAAGGGTAAAGGTAAAGCCAAATCGGATACCCCAAAACAGTATCTGCCCAAATCATCTGTTGATGATGCTTCCAAGCGAAAGCCGAAATATCCTTGCCTCATTTGTGAAGAAGACCATTATACCAAGGATTGTCCCCGACGTGTTGAAGTAAATTGTTTATTGAAAGGGGCTTTGGTTGTTCTGAAAGAACCATTTCCATCTTAGTAGACACAGTTGGTAGACCAACCACAATCCTCTACCTCCTCTAGTTCCCAAGTTTTCATGATGCAAGGTTCATCGCCTATTTCGATTGCTACTTGATCAAAGGACTACCAAATCCCGCAAAAGCAAATGGTGGAGAAAGAAGTCATTGATATACCTTCTACTTCCACTCCAGCCAATTTTGGTTTGCTCCATATTGAGCGACCTAATAATGAATTCGTAATCCGACCACCTCCCAAAGGTGTGCTTTGGAAATCATTGTATAATCCGAATGCTAGAGTTGCACAACATTATAATATAGTCGAAGATTTAGTTCAAGCGCTTTCGCCGATCTCTGCTTTGGAAGTTATCCAAACATGTCTAATGCAATGTAAATCATTTTTGTCTGCTATAGGCACCATTGATCCTGTCGATTCGAGTTTAATTACCTTTCATCTTGAAAAACATGTTCCTCATCTTCTTCATCAGAATGATTTTCTGATCCAAGTTATCATTAAAGGGAAGACGATCCATCAGACTGTTATTGATGAAGGTGCTTCCACCTATATCATGTCTATTTCGTGTTGGAAGGCCATTGGTTCTCCTCCCCTCAATCAGTACCCAAACACTTTGGAGGCCTTTGATGGTAGAGGCTCCCATCCATATGGTATTCTCACAAATTTTCGTATCACATTGGAAAGAAAGACTGTTGAACTAGAAGCGGAAGTTGTAGATGTGAATCTCAATTACAACCTTCTTCTCAGGCGAAGTTGGACTCATACTATGTTTGTGTGGTTTCTTCTTTATTCTAGTGCTTTGTTTTCCTCACAAAATAAAAATTGTCATCGTCGACCAACTGCTTTTTTTCTCTTTCGGTACATCAAAAGACAATGTCACATATGTGGGAAAATACTGAAATTCCTTATGGGAGTATGGGGGTAGCTCTTTTTAAAGATTCTTCTTTGATGAGTACTTTTTCTCTTCCACCTTTGCATATCACTTCAATCAATATGATCTTTGTTTCTACAGATCCTTGGATTATTCCTACTCTAGATTAGATTGATTCGTTTGGTGATGCTATTTCGTTAAGTCCACTAGAACAAGCTTATCAAGAAATTGTCTTGGCTTCAATGGCTGCTTCAGAAATTCGTGCTATTTTTAGTAATGAACCTGGATACTTATGTGCCATATCCTTGGCTTGGTTCATGGGATTTTGCGGATCCTTTGAACAATACATTCCCCATCGACAAGAGTATTATTGAGGTTATGTCTCTGATGAAACTCCTTGGAACGATCTCCATCATCCTTCTTCATTTCTTCCCAGCCTGAGTGAGATGACTTTGTGTCTTGAAGCTTCCATTTCTCATAACCTAACACATTCACTTCAAACACATGTTTTGGTGCACTAAGTACTATCTGAGGGTAATATGGGAACTATTCCTACAACCCTGCCCATTAACATTTCAGTCCACCCTGAAATCGTCAAGATTTTTCAACTGGGGGCACCTTTTCCTCATCATGAGATTAAGTTTTTCCTACCTCCTCTCATGAGATTTTTTCACCAAGTCTCTACCATTTTCCCACTATCGCAATGGGGTTTTAATCTTATGACTCGTAACCCTCACTCGCTCGGGGGGCATGGGGGCATATCTTTTTATGAGTTCTACTCTATTATTTGGCCAAGTCGATGCTTACACGTCATGTCAATGGTAAAACTTTGGTTTTATTCTATGTTGATTGATTACCCGAGTCCGGAAATGGACTCCATCTAAAATTTTTACGCGTGTTCATCCGTGTAAATAGTACTTTTTGTACATTAGTGTGTGAATTCATTGGTATGCACTTTCTCTTTTTTGGTGTGTTTTTTTGCTTTACAAACATGTGTTTTGATGCTTACCTTGTGTTCCACTCAGTTTGCAGATGTCATTAAATCATTATGTTGGTTTTGCTGATGGTGCTTGTCGTAGCACACAGAATTTGCTTCCGTAGCTTGAGCACTCTTTTCCCCTGATGGCGAGTTAGTTGAATTACAAGGTATATGCCTAGGTCGAACAACTAACAATATTTCTAAATACAATGCAGTCATTGAACTATTGTCATAAGTAGTTGCTCTTGGCATTAGAGATTTAGTTGTCAAGTTAGACTAACAACTCATTGTGTTAGAGTTAAAAAATCATCACTCAGTAAGAAATCCATAGATATTGTGAATGTATCTATGTGTTCGATTACTGAAAAGAAGTTTTGATTTTATCACATATAAACATATTCCATGCAATTTGAATACATTAACAGATACATTAGCAAACTATGTTCTTGATAGACATTTGTGTAATTTATAAAACCAATCACATCATCATGATACATTGACATCATCATGGTAGCACAAGAATTCTCTAATCACTCGGCCTAACAACCGATGGAGTCTTGTTGACAAGCCCACAGTGTGCCTCTCCCATCGCAGTGGAACCTCATCTATGGTGGCATACTCTAGTATCCCCCAAGTAATCATGTCAAGGTTGTGCTCCATCTCAACTAAGGGGTCTACTCCTTCCTCATAATCAACATTTACTTACTGATGGGCTACCCGTCGCACTATTGGTGACATGCCAGGCAGTCTTTCTGGTCCAACATCTACACATTTGTCACAAGTTAAATCTTAGTTACACTTTCACAAAAAAAAAATCGTAAAACTTGAAAAATCCAAAAACAAGTTTTACCTACGTCAGTCCAATGTTCTCCCGGCGGCAACAGTAGATCTAGATCTCATCCGAAATCTGTGCTGACATAAGCATAATCATCTACAACATGTAACTGGTGATGTAGCCAACCGAAGAACTGTGGAGGGAAATGCATCTGTTGCCCCCCTCCTCCTTGGGGCATGAGCTCACTCCATCGCACTAACCTCAGATCCTGGGGTGAGGATCCGATACCTCTGCACACTAATTCCAAAACAAGGGCACTTTCTCTAGAAATAAAGTAACAAGTATCGAACTGAAACCAAACCAAACTGTTTCAGGTGTTAAGATATTCCGAAACATAAGAAATAGTTAAGTTCAACTTGGTCTAGTATAGAGTTAGGTATAGAGTTAGGTAAAGTGTGTTTCTTTACCGTTGTACATTTTGTAACTTACAATCCGACGGTCACGATATGTAGTGATCCGACGGTTCATTCTCTCCTCGGTATTACCGACACTTGATCCGTGGCTTGACACCCGATTGGTCCATGAATTCTATTTAAAGCGCATGGAGGGTCATTTGTAGGTTAACCGTGCATGAGAGAAGCTTATGTAAATTTTCATTCTTTTATTAATAAATTGCCTGTAGTAGCCACGTTGGCGCAGGCCGTGGACTGTTTCCCTCTCTGTGGGTTTTAACCACGTCAAAATACTGGTGTATTGATCTGTGATCTGTTTGTGAGCGGTGTCCTTTTGGTGTTCTGTCTGAGGAACTTACCCTGTAAATTCCTACATGGTATCAGAGCTATTTGAGGGCCGCGTCCGTTGGTGATCCAAATCTGAAGCCGGTAGAACTGCATGCGGCTGTCGTTTCCTAGATCTACTGTTTCTGACTGCTTTCGGGCCGAGAGGACTGCTCTGTTGTGTTCGGTGCATCTGTTCCAGTGAGGAACCCCTTTTGTTTCACGCGAAAAGGTTTCCGGTAGCCCTATCTGCGTCATTTTTAAGATCTGGAGGTATACAGTCTTTATTTGCAGTTTACTGTTATTTTCTCTCTGCTTATTTCGGTTTCGGTTTATTTAGTTTTTTTTTTTAACCGGATCTATACCTTTCATTTCTGCGTATGCTCTTTGTCTTGCGACTCTGTGCGATCTCGGCAAATCAGAAACATAAAGGAAGGATTTTTTCTCATGTGTATGCTCTTTTCCCTGCACCTTAGTGTGATCTCGGAAAATCAGAAACATTGAGAAAAATATTTAGTTTTTCAGCTAAAGCTAACCTTGAGCCGCAAGGTTCAATTTTTTTTTAATATTTAGTTTTTTGGGTAAAGCTAACTTCGAGCCATAAGGTTCGTTTTTCTTTGCATGTTCGTATTGGGTTTTGTGTTTTGTGTTTTGTAGGGAAAAAGAAGTTTCTCAAGGCAAGCACGCAACCCAAAGCCCTCCCTCTCTCTCTCTCTCTCTCTCTCAAATTTTTTGTATAGATCAATTGGTTCAAAGCTATTTTAAGAGAGTAGAGGTCTTGGGTTCAAACCTCCATTTTGTGGGGGCGTTTTTTTTCATTCCCTCACATTCGCGCACTTTGCCGGCGACTTCAACAATTTTTTTTCAAAAAGCCATAACTTCTTCATCCGGAAGCCTTTTTCAGAGCCGTTTTTTTAAAACAGCCT
>APFE030580074.1:0-13402 GCA_000404065.3 Pinus taeda
ATGTTAGAAGAAAGAAAGCCAACCAAAAGATAGAGAGCACACCTTACACAAAGAAACAAAAGATATAAAGGAAGAAGAAAAAAATTCAAAAGCCTCATGTGACAAACTTAAGAAGAAGTACCAGACTAGATCCAAAACCAAAAGAACAACCTACAAAAAATATGGAGCATATTGACCTATAAGCAAACGAAAATTCAAGGCTTTCTCCACACACTTTCATCACACCTCCTCAGAGTCTAGGCCGAAAAACACCTAAAATTGGTCTAGTATACCAGGAAATATATGATTATATTGAGTCTCTAGAGAAAAGAGATGCAACAATAACATCAAATTCTAATCAAGAAGAAGTCTATTTTAGTTAACCATAAGAAACATTAGTAGTAAATTATTTAAAACAAGAAATTTTCAAGTTGGAGACACTAAACAGGCACATTCAAAAGGAGAATCCAACTCTAAATGCGTAGAGTGAAATCCAAGTGGCTAAGAGTGAAAATCTCCTCTTACACATAAGTCTTTGTTACAAGAAGAACAAGAAGCCAAAACAGAAAAACAGAGCTCTACAAAGGCAAGTCATAAACCTGAAGTACAATATTCTCATGAAAAATTCATGGATGGAAGTGGGTGGAAAGATGGGAAAAGACATGAAGTTGGATGTACTTGCAGAACTTTCAAAAGAAATGAAATAATTAAACAAGATACATTAGTTTTGTGTTTTGCATGAGTACATGCAAAGACCTCAGCATGGGGGAATGTAGAGTCTCATGATTGGTCTGTTTTTGACATCATTTTCCATTCATTTTTCATCTTTTCATCACTACTATCAACTCCAATAAACAACAAAATAAGATATTTTGACATGGTAAGGTACTCAGATGTCTTATTTTTCATACTTGCTAATGTTTATTATTTTCTAGTTAAAGATCGTAATAGCTAGGAAATTAACATGAATCTACAGCTACCTCCATGGTTTGACATATTCTATTGCACTAGAAAAGAAAATAAGCACATGGGCAGAGAGGAATTCATCTCCCCATGGTTCTCCTTGTATTTGTCAGAGCCAAATCATCAAGGAAATATCCTAGTCATGCAGTCAACAGAGCGGCTCAATGCGTGGATGAACTGAGCAGCAAGAGTTCAATTCAATCACGACTCTCTGATTTTATTTCCAAATAGAAAATCATCAAGAAGCATTATAATTTCCATTATTAGATTAACATTTAGATTAGGATTGTATTTAAGTTTTTAAGGCGTGAAAATATCAAAACTGTTAGGAACGAATGCTATATATATATAAACAAAAACTAGGGACACGCAGACATATATTTAATTTGTAATTGACAGTTCGGAGTTCCATGACTTTCTTCCTCTTTAATTGAAGAAGTATTTTCATGAATATCATGCTTTTATATGGGAATCCTGTCCACACGAATGCTGCTATTCCCACTAAGATGGGTGGCTATCTTAGAAACAAACAATCAAAGTCTACTATTGACTCCTTTTATGAAAATAGATGAGAGGAGAACCAAGAGGGCCAACCTGAGTGTTGCACCCGATTCCATCTCCTTCTTGATAGAGTTTTGCCACTCGCACTTTGTTTGCTCAGCTTCAAAAGGACTTGTAGAATCACAACAACATACTACTATGTAAGAAACAAGGATCTAAATTCATGAATAATGTAGGATCAAATGTACATTAACCATATACAAACATATATAAACAAGTACACCAGAATTGGAAGGAAAGAAGAATAGCTTTATTCAGATAAAAAGTAGCAAGAGGATTACAACCATGAGTAGCTCTGACCCAGCATCATCCTCCAACTAAGAAGCCCTTCTTCACCTCAAGCAAACCAAAATCACCCAACACTGTGAATGTACCTCAAAATACCAACAACACTTCTCTATAAGTTACAAAATTCCAGCCTCTGGATCTCTGTGAAGAGCGATCCATATATAGATGATTACAGAGAGGTGAGTCATCTTTTGGGATCTTGATTAGTGTCTTCTCTCTGATAGTTCTTGCTTCCACTTGGAGAATGAAGATCTCTTACTCATTCCTGGTCGAAAATGGAGTGGCAAGTGTTAGAGGGGAAGCTTCTGGAAGATTCCATGATCTTCCACCTCGCATTTTGGTCCATTCCATTTGTCCATTCCCGACCATCGCACCCTATAGAGGAGAAAATTAGTATGCATCTCACCCTGTACATTGGGAATGTGATATGCATCGCACCCTCTACATGGAGCTTTCAGTATGGTCCAGTTTTGACCATTTATGAGCCGCTTTCAGTGGAGAACTTTTGGGAGATGATGTAATGAGTTGACCTTGTTCCTTTAGGTAGTGAAGCAACCCTTTTAGGGACTTAAGAGCCCTCAGTTTATGGACATTTTTGATTGAGGTTGAAGTGCCCAAAAATTTCTATAACAGTTGCCCCCTAAAGCATGAGGTCGTTAATCATTTTTGATGTCGGGTGAAATGCTTTACTATGAGGATCTGAAGTTTTTCCGCATTGGTAGGCGACCTATAATAAGATACAATAAAATACATTATTTGACAACATTTTTTCATGATCTAGCTGAGTCAGGCATTCCCATGCTCAGCTTTATAAACTCATTTTCATGTACATAGGACAGATGATCGTCTGTGTGACAGACTGATTATATGGACACATCATCCTTTGATTTGGATGATCATCTGATCGGAAATGATGTACACTGGATGTTTTATATCCCTGAATATATCGTAGCCCGGATGGATGAAACTAGATCCAGGGTCTTCAAACTCAGCCAATCTTCACTCGGAGTACAAGTCGATCCATGTGAAAAATATTTTGGAGTCGAACATGGAAAGACATCACTTGATTACCAGCCAATGATGTAAGCTGTTAACAAGCGCGAGAGAAATTACCAATAATGACAATGACCCTCAATGTACTACACTACAATTTACGTGGTGTGAAAAAGGACTTGGTGTCGAACACCACGTAGAATCTCTCGATCGAAGGCCATTGATGTAAACCTGTCGCCGAAAGTGAGAAACTTTCCATTGAGGCATGCAAGCTCCAAAGTACTGAAAGGGTTGTTCCTAAGTAAACTTCTTGGATAATAAGTCGATGTTGACAAGAAGCGACCCATCGCAGGAGGGCCTTAATGAATCCCACATCAACGACACAGAATGAAGCAAATGATTTTGGAGGTGAAAACAAACTGACGATATGGGGTTTAGGGTCGCGGTCATGAAGGAATGAAGCATGAATGTATTGTAGTGGGTGAGACTCAGGTGAATTGTCTAAATGACTTCTCTTGAACATATCGGTGACACTGACGATGGATTGGTAGCATTAACCCTAGAGATGGATGGTGTGACGGACCAATGGTGAAGACTAGTGAACGGAGGAACCCAACCCGACATGGATGCAGAAGGAAAGTGTCATGTTCAAGAGCGACTTGCTACCAATAAAGTTTCTTAATGTTTTCTTCCCATTTTTCCCGAGTCATTGCTGACCAATACCTCATTATTTTTGTCAAGCTTGAGGAGGATAACATAGGCTTGTTCTATAATCCGTCCTTTGGGCGAACCTGTCGCTATATTTTAGCGAGCCTAGCGACAGTGAAACGCGTTCTCGTCCTGTTGGATGAGTTTGTCTATATTTAGTTTTACTGAGTTTAACGACAAAGATAACTCGGTCTCTTTCAATTATAGAGAGTCTGAAAGAAACAGAAATAAGACTCCGAAGGTTCTTTTTCGTTGTATAATCCCTTAAGTCCGAAAAAGTGTAAAATGATACAAAAAGGATGAATTTTCGATAGTTTTAATGAGCCAAACAAGACAAGCGCTCGATCATTTTGTGTAATAATCCCTCAAGTTGAAAAAGATTAAAATCTAGAGGAGGGATAGAACTTTTGATGCCTTTTAATGAGCCAGACAGGCCAATCGCTTGGAAATATTTTCATATTTTACAAGTTAGGTTAAAAGAGCTTAAAGAAGACTCGTTTTCGAGGAACGAGTGATAGTTTCAGGTAGCAGCTGATTCGAGGTAATGTTTGGAATTTTCCAATCACGACAGTGTTACAAGGATGACTAGCAGAATCACTCTTCGCAGATGTTCCTCGAAGGGGTAAACAATCATATGGGGGTGAATGATCGGCTAAAGACAGAGTGGAGGTGATGGCGAGAACACAACCAAGGCTCAAAAGATAGCGATAAGGAATTCATGATGGTTATTTACCTGTTCATTTTTTAATGAGCTTAAATGCGGGGAGAAACACTTGCTCATGACTTATGTTTATTTTTTAACGAGCTTGAACTATGCGCTAAAACTGCTTGTGGACAGTTTACTTTTTAATGAGCTTGAACTCTACGACAACATTGCTCACAATGATGGTGATTGATTTTTTGATTTACCTTTAACATTTTGTTCTTTCAAAGATAGTACTACTTGTTCATTTGCTTCATCAAACTGATTAAAAATGAAAACATATGTATGATAAATGAGTCAAAGCACTAATATTTTACTTGAGTTACATGCATAGTAAATTAAAAGTGACTTTTTACCTCTCATTTTACCATTTCATTTAAATTTGGTTTGTTGGAGCTCTGCAGGTGCTTTTCCCCCTTGATTTTCACCAGCGGATTCTGGGAGATTGTGTGGACGATTCTCGATGCCATTCGAACCAGGTAGGAGCTAAACTTGTTCTCTTTCATTACGTGCCTTTCATTTTGTATTTTGAGCTCATTCCCTTGTTTTGTTGAGCCCCTAGGGTTTGAAGAACTCGCCCTAAGATCACCGCACCCTTCCTTGGTCGAAAGGTGCGATGCATACTGATGTCTCCACTGACTAGAAAATATGCATCACTCCTAGAACACTTGCTAGGGTGTGATGGGCGCAAGGAGGAAAATTTTTGCATGGTTTCCTCATGAAAGTTTTGCATGTTTTCACCAAATGAAGATCTTGATTCTTCCCTTGTTTGTTTTTCAAAGATTCATCGGAGGAAAATGGTTGTCACATGGCGAGAAAATGAGCATGAAAAAGAGGATGCTATTGCTTTACATGATCTGGGCACAGTAGCTGCATTACGGAACTGTGGCATGCTGAAGTTTTTTCGTATTTCGAGCATGAGACAAAAAATTAGTTTGTTGCAGTATTTCCTCAATGCTTGGGATCCTATCAACTAGGTATTCCAGATTAGGGGCAAATCGATCCCCTTGACAGTGGTGGACATCTACTTTATGACCGGCTTATCGAGGCATGGTGCCCCTCTCTCTTTATCAGGTTCCACCCGTGCGGGTGAGTCTGTAAGGGAGTACATTCACCGGCATCGTAGAGAGGGATCTCAGCCGAGTGCGGATGACAAGATCAACATCTGGGATGTCACTGACTGGCCATTGCGGACCATCCTGTTTACTTTTTCTAGACTCGCTCGTAGTTCTGCTCTCCATATAGCCAACAGATCTTATATGCAGTATGCTTTGGAATGCCTTGAACCAAAGGTGTTCAATTGGTGTGATGCAGTACTTTCTGTGATGAAGGAATAGTTGACCAAGGTGAAGAGCGGTAGATCAAAAAAACTTTGGTTGTGGTTCTATTTTGACTTCTTTCACCTTGGAGTGAATCCCACTGATGCAACCACAGTATATATCACTTGGCCTACCTCCACCGACAGAACCACGGATGCAGAGATGGGTCGATCTCATGTCTCTGCATGCTGGACAACCCCAGATTTCTTTTTCTGAGACCTTCTTTGAGTGGTTTGACCGTCAGGAGATGGTCTACGCCAGGTTCCCATATGCTGGTATGGACTTCCGAGGTGATCCGGATTTGGTGCTGCCAGCTCGAGAGCAGTGGGATGTCATGGGTAATTTTCTTCTCACCATGTCTCTGTTCATTGTTGTTTATAATGTTATTATATTCTTAAGACTAATAAAAACTCATGTGCTCATGCAAATGTTGGCCCAGTTCCACCAGTTTAAACGACATACTACTGGAGTGCCGAGCCGATGGACTAGGCTCTTACGCATGATTGCACAGGCAGTGACTTGTTATCACCAGCACCATTAGGCTAGGGTGCCCCCTAACATTTTGATTTTTGGGTCATTTGAACAATTTTGTCTTGGTTACAGAGCATTATGTACAAACTATAAATAGTTATGGAATATATTTTTGATTTTCGGAGCTTTATTTTGGTTCAGTTACATGATCCTGCTGCATATATTGATGTCATGCTTCTTTTTATAGATGTCGCAAATGTCTATCTAACACATAATTTGCCAATGAGTCTATTAACGTGTTTAAACTTATGGAAATATGTTGATATTGGATGAAATCAAACTGTCTTTCCAAAATTTTGACCCTTAGGAACATGCGATAGATAGCTAGATTTCGTACAACATAGATGCCGGTGAGTTGTAGAATGATGAACCGTGAGTCTAGCCTGACGACAAGTCGGCATATACCATGTGCAATGGCATCAGAAAGGAGTTCTATTAATGTGTTGTACTCAGCGATATTGTTCGTAGACCGACAAATACATACTCCTCTGAAACTTACTAACTGACTGCTGGGATTGAAAATGGTCCATGCCACAGAAGACAAATTCCGCGAGCTACGACTTGCTCCGTTGGCATATCCAATGAATGATTCCAATAGGTTCGACATCTGGAACGAATGCAAAAAGTGTATTACTTAACCAAATTAAATGCTCTTGGTGAAAACAAAAATGTAACAAAAGCACGAGGAATACTATGCGAGATCAAGCATAGTAGCGTTTGAGGTACAACCGGTTGCGAGGTTGCGCCAGTGGAATCCCATCATAGTCCATCAACTCGTAGGCTCCTTTTGCTAATACTCGTTTAAAAATAAAGGGACCCATCCATAACGATTTGAATTTTCCTGCTCCCAATTTATCAGATTCCTAGTCATAAAGTAACACCAGGTCACCCTCTGAGAAGACGCGAGGTTTGAAATTCTTGTCGAACTATGCTTTGACTTGTTTCTTATGAGCCTCGTTAGCCAAAGCTGCATCATGACAGGTTTCATCCAAATGGATTAATTCCAAGAAACGAGCCTCTTCTTCTGAGGTTCCGGGGAGAAGGTCGACTGCAAGTTTGAGGGACGAGATTTCACATTGAACCGGTAAGATTGCTTCGAGACCGTACACCAATTGAAAAGTTGTGAATCTGGTTGCATTTCTTACCAATGTCCGGTATGCCCACAAGGCCGAGTACAGGATTAAGTACCAATCCCGTTTGTGGACTTCGATCATCCTTTGCAACATGCACTTTAGGACTTTGTTGATTGCTTCAACTTGTCCGTTAGCTTGCAAATAGTATGGAGTATAGCTATCGTGGGACAGTCCTAATTTGGCAGACAACTCAACCATGATGTGATTGCAAAAATGCAATCCATGATCTATGACTATGGCTTGTGGAATGCCGAATCTGGAGACTACGTGATTGAAAAAGAAAAGGGCAGTTATTTCACCGCTATTGTTTAATGTAGGCATTGCCTCGGCCCATTTGGTAAAATAGTCCACCGTGACTATTATGTACCCATGCCCCCTGGTCGAGGTGGGGTTACATGTCATGAAATCTATGCCCCATTTGGAGAATGGCCCAACAACTACTACTGGTTGCAGCAGTGTGGGTGGTCTTCTGGTTTTGCTATCGAAAATTTGGCAAGCATGACAACTTCTAACTGCGGTTATGCAATCATTGAACATTGTTGGCTAGAAGTATCCTGCTCGCAATTTTTTTTGTGCCGTAGCATAACCAGATTGATGCCCCCCACATGTGCCTGAATGGCAGTCATTTAGGACTTTTTCGGCCTCCTCAAGGGTGAGGCACCTCTGCAGAACTGTATCGATACCACGATGGTAAAGAGTATCGCTGACGATCACGTAGTATTTTTCTTGGTATCGAATATGTCATTGTTCGGAGCGTGAGGTATTAGACCTATATGTTTGTTTCTGGAGATAAATTATTATATCTCTGTACCACAAATCGCTTGAAGCTATCAAAAACAAATTTTTGTCCACGATTTCTTCTTCAGATGTTGCATCGTTGGACGACGATGGGAGATCACATAGTAACTCCACGAATACTAGGGCTATCTTTGATTTGGATATTTTAAATTCCAAATCAAACTCTTGGAGAATCGCTATCCATTTCGAATACTTGCCCCCCAGCAACTATTATGACAATGTATAAGTCATGGCGTTGCAATCTGACAAAATGGTAGTTTTCCTAAAGAGGATGTAGTGTCGAAATCTCTGTATTGCTTGAACAGGTGCGAGGGCTAGCTTTTCAGCGTAGGAGTATTTCATTTCCGTATCATTTAAGTTTCGGCTTAAATAATATATAGGATGTTCAATTCCATTGTCTTCTTGAACTAAAACCATTTCTATGGTTGTATCTAGTGCAGCCAGATACAGGTTAAAGTTTTTTTGATAATCATGAGCATACATTAATGACGCTTGTATTAGAGATTTCTTTAAAGCGTCAAAGGAAGCTTGTGCGACCTAGTCCCAAACGAAGGTTACATCCTTTTTCAACAGACGGGTATAACCTTTATCTAGTTCAGCATAATTTGGAATGGGCATCCTGAGGAAATTTGCTTTCCCTTAGAGTTTCTGACTCTAAAGCAGGCTTGAAGGTGGAGGCAAATCGATGATTGCCAGAACCTTCCAGGGGTCAAGAAGAATCCCATCCTTTGAGACAATGAAGCCAAGTAAACGACCAGAACTGACCCAAAACACACATTTGTGCGGGTTGAGTCTTATCTTGTAGTGTCGGCAACGTAGAAATATTGCTCTCAAATGGTGTGGATGATCGGTCCGCTTTCGTGAATGAGCTGGGAGATCATCGAGATAAGGTTGAACGATGTTTTTGATGTCATGGAAAGCATAGTTCATTGCTCTCTGAAAAGTTTCCCCTGCGTTCTTCAAACCAAAGGGTAGCTTGCGATATGTGAATGTGACACACGGACAAATGAATGCAGTCTTTGATTGGTCCTGTGGGCGGATATCTATTTCATTACCCGAAAAATCCATCCATGAATGAAAAGATTATGCATCCGGCGCATTCATCAATAATCTGGTCAATAAAGGGTGTAGAGTAGTTGTCTTTTGGACAAGCTTGATTTACATCCCTGTAATCAACGCACACTCTAATCGTTCCTTGTTTTTTCATCACAGGAACAATATTGGATACCCAATTGGTTAGAGGAACGGGGTAAATGAAACCAGCATGGAGGAGTTTTTCGACTTCCGCCTTGATGGCAATGGCTTCCTTGGGGTGCACTTGCCTTAGCCAGTGTTGTACCGGTTTGACATCTGGATACATCTTAATCTCGTGTTCAACTATGCTTGAGTCGATACCTGGAATTTAATCATATGACCAAGAAAAGACATCTCTAAACTCGTGAAAGAGAGTACTATATATTTCTAGTTCGGAAGAAGAACAAGATTTGCCAACATGAATGTTCTCTACAACATCTATTTTGGTCGAGATGTTTATGGCAATAGTCTCTTCGATATTGGATAGTTTTCTCTCGGAATCCACCGTGTTTACAGTATTCGTCAAAAATTCAAATACTGAAGGATGTCGTAGGTCACCAGAATTATCTTCTTTACAAGTCAGAAGATGGGAACGATGGTGGTGATCTTCCCATGGTGCCCCATCGATCATCATCGGTTGAATGATTCCTCCGTCTGTAAGGTGTACTTGCAACCAAGGATTTGAAGGGGTGCCATATTCTTTAGATCTATCTATCCAAATGCTTGACGAGTGTTGATGCTGGTTTGCCTCCCATGCTGAGACAATTGATTGCTATAATATTTCTAGCGGGGTTAGAGGCAAAACCTGCGAATGATCCATCTTAACATCGTTTTCTGACATCTTTTGAATGGAAGATATCATATTGCAAGTTCCTACATTAGCCACTTCCGCCAAATTGGTAGGAGGCGGTAGGGTAAAGGTTCCCATTGACGTAGGGTCTTTTAGTCGGCCTACTCCAATATTATGAATCATGCTAGGGCTTCCATGGATCATTGGAATGCTTCCCGTAACTTGCAAACTGTTGTGGAGAAAAGTTTGTTGGTCGATGATTGTAATTCCTCCTTGGGAAGGAAATGCAATTTTCCTAAAGTAGGTCGACACAACAGCTGCAATGGCATATATCCAGGGTCTTCACAGTAGGATGTTGTAATCAAGATTTCTGTTGATGATTTCAACATTGATTTCTACTGTTTTTCTCCCCAGTTCGACTTGCAAGTTACTTAGTATCCCATACGGGGTGTACGTTTGTCCATAAAATGCTTTTAATGTTGTTGACGATAGCGACAAAGATGGAGACCCTAGAGTTTTCCAGCAACTCATCAACATGATACATGTGGATGCTCCCTCGTCAATAATTGTTCTATGAACAGATTTGTTGAGGGCTTTCACTTGAATGAGGGAAGCTAGTTGAGCTAGCAACTGTGGGTCATACCCTTTATGATTAAAAGATACAAGATTGGAATCCGTTGGGTCAATCCCACCTATTGCTGACAATAAAGCCTGCTTTTGGGAGGGGCAATTTTCCAGTACTTCAAGAGTCGACATCGCGGATGGCGATTCGGCTAAATCCTCCACTATAGTATAGTGTTGTGTTGCTCGGGCACGACGATTAAACGTCGATTTGTGTACTACTCCCTTTGGCGGTTTTATTGTTAATTTAGGAATGATGGGTGGCACGAATTCTGTTGAAGTCATTGTTGAACTACTAGGTTGGTCATTGTCCTTGTTGTTCAACATCTGTGGATTCCCATAATCTTTACTCCTTGTCATTATAAGAGTGTCATTCAGTTGCTTCAAGACTCACAACATTAGAACTTGGGACCGGGAAGAATTTTCGCTAGCAACCATATTTGTTCCTAGGTTTGGAAATGAATCCGTCAATACAGCCGAGGTTTTCGAACTTTTGAAGAATTTTCTAAGTTCTTATTTATATGTACATTTTTAGGTCCAATGATCCTCGTCACATATACTGCATGGACTTTTTGGTTTTGCATTCCCACAAGGGTTTGCAGAACGTTTCCTAGGAGATGAGTCTCCCTGGCTTTTCTTCTTCCCTTGTTTTTTCTTCTTGCCTCCTCGTTGCTTAGTTTCTTTACCTTTGTCTGTTGATACAACATTTACTTCTGAGGCTAGAAGTTCCTCATTTGCATCTTGACTCAAAACCGTGCGGGCCTTTTTGGATTTGGCCTTTGCGGTTTTAGTGCTTGTCGTGCCAATCACACCATCACCGACATAAGAGTCTTTGTTTGATTTAGGAGGTGGAGGGATGGAGAATTCTGGTCTAGGAGCGTCGGGGGTTTTATCTTAGAGAAATCTAGACTGAGTATAGATCAAGTCTAGATATTGTGCATGAGCAATAAATTGCTCTTGAGTGACGACTCCACCCTTTCCCACATCTTCTGTAATAGCGGGTAACAGTGACTCAATAAACCATTCAGCCAATAGCTGATAAGGAACATATGTTTTCACCATTCTACGACAATGCCGCCACTCATGAATATTATCGGATATATGAGTGGCTATCGTTTGTTTGAAATTGGTGAGCAACTCAGTTCATGTTTCGTACCTGATAGGTAATTGAAAATGGGTTAAAAAGGTTGTGGCTACAGTACTGAAGTTATCAAATGAAGCTCTAGGTAGTTCGATATACCACTTTGCTGATGGACCAATTAACGTGTGCTGAAAGAGCAAAGCCGAATCGAATCATCATTGAGAGTGTTTGACAAACACCATAGATGAAAGGTCATCACATGATTCAATGGGTCTTCGCCCGGATTTCCATTAAATTTAGGAATATCTGATGGAAGTTTATGCGGGATCATCAGCCACCAAGGGGCGTAGGCAATTGGATCATTCGTTAGTCGACTTAGATCTGGTAACTCTAGAGTTGCCATGAAGTGCAACTATTGATTTAGGCTTGGTTGAGCATACCCAGGATAAGATGGAATCATTTTAGCAGTCGGCCTTTGCATACCAGCATAATGCATTTGATGTTGGTAAATTTGGTAAGGTTGATGTGCATAACCATTATGATATGGTTGATACTGCTGCCCATTACTTGCAAAGACTTGTTGCTCATATCCTTGGTAAGCTTGCTGGAATTGCGGTTGTTGGTATTGCACCAGCCATGGTTGTGAAGCCATGGACTGTTGTCCAACACTCATTGTTTGACCAAGATGGGGGTTGGTGTTCCCCATTTGAACCTGTGTCATTCCACTAGTGGGTGATTGTGGTTGTGTCGAAGGTACAAGAGATTGTTGTATTGCAAACTACGAAACTTGAGGTTGGAATACAATTGGTGACGCTTGTACTTGCGATACAGCTACAATGGCCGGCGTAGTGGAAATGTTTGCCATAGGTCAACTTTGTTGTATCAAGCATACAACTCTTGGTTGTTGAGACAGGACTGGTACCCAACCGCTAGTTGTGATTCTAGCATAACCCAAATTTTGTTGCGAACTCACACATGGTTGTCCTTCTAGGGAAGACAATGAAAGGGTATATGGCCCTCCATACAATGGTAATCGAGTGCTCAAAGCAATAATTTACCTTTGGGGACCCGTTTACCCAAATTGACCTTGTGATAGATCAATTTGTCGAGACTCAACGTAAGAGATTCCAGATATAGTTCTGGAAAACCAAACAGGAACATTGCATACTATCGAAATAGTCCCAAGATGGACTCCATCTAGCGATTGAAAACTGGTTGGGACAGATGGCACGCCGACGAACATTGTCAGAATAGCAGAAGGAACTTTCGCTGTTGCTGTGTCAAGTGATAGATTCCTTGATGTTGACGATTGTTCAGACATATTAAGTCCATCCAAAATATTCCTCAGCGATTCTTCAGGAACTTCCGAGGGCGGGTGAATATTCTCTGATGAAGAAAGATATAGGGTGATCCCAGCTCCAAGTTGCGTTGGAGTGCTAGATGGAGGATCTTCCACAATCTCTTCTATGGAAATAAATCCAGGAGGAAGAGGCAGACTGTCAGGTCTATAAAATATTTCTCGTGCCGAAGAAGATGTAACTGGTTAAGGAATAGAAGTGTTAACCGTCACACTAGGATCAGTTTTAATGTCTTGTTACTGTTGCGGAATTTCTTCTGTAGAGGCAGGGATTCCAGAAATGTTCGGAGTAACCGGAGTCTCTAATGATGTTGGAGTGCTTGCCAAAATCAACCTAGGGGACTTTGATCTGGTTAAACGAGTTCGCTTCGTCCAGAATGGCTTCACTTCTAGAGTCAACAATGGTTGACTTGTAAGTCTCTGCGAAGGATGGGGTTTTCATTGACTTTATTCCACTATTGCGGATTACTTGATCAACTCAAAAGAAAAGGGAAAAATGTTTT
>APFE030580093.1:0-37401 GCA_000404065.3 Pinus taeda
AGCAGGTAAAACCCGCGATCCCCGCCCGAAAATAAGGAATTTTTATATTTTTTAAGTGTTTTAATACATATACGCGGGTTAGATATGTAGAACCCGCGTATACACGCGTTTAACTCAGGGCAATGTCGCGTACAGGGAATAAAACACTGTTTTTTAGATATATGACCAGGTCTGGAAGGAGGGGTTGCCCTAGGCCATGGCTGAAGCATCACAAACCATACTGGTGAGATTTGGAGCTATAACAAGGAGCCCATCCCCATCACGGACCACCTAATTCATAGAATTACCCGACACCCTTGTAAGAGGGAGGACCCCACAGATATTTCGGAGGGTAAAAGTAATGACTTGGTCATTGCGGAGGCCATGAAGGCAAAATTCAAGTTGAAGAAAAAGAAGAGATGGTACACAATCTCCAGTATCAGCAATAAGGTAGTCAAAGTTTCCACCTAGATATTGGCTGGCAAGGTTATGTGGAAGTGTCACGCAGTGGTAGCACTTGCCACGCAGTGTGCAAAGGGAATCCATTTTAACTGGAAGGAGTACCTTTGCAAGGAATTCCTGGAGAATTTCTGCGAGGCATAGGAATAGGGGAAGACCTTCCACTATGCATGGCTTCTGCTGTCCATAGTGCTAGTAGCTTGGGAGTTTCCTGAGGATAGCTAGTTTCCCACAATTGTAAGGGATCTTCTGGAGGCAGCGAAGTATGCTTTGTTGTGTGCCACTAAAGACATGCAGAGGATCCGAGACAATAAGATATTCTGGGTGTTCATGGAGATGAAAATCAGAATGGGGATTAACTGCAAGCCATGGTTATCACCCATTGTCTACAATATCCTACAAAGCGTCATGGAGTTCGAGGCAGACTTCCATCACATGTACATTGGGGCGTGCAAGGACCCTATGAAGAAGTGGAATGAACTGTCGTACCTGACCACAGACGATGTTATATTCACCATGCTTGAGTCATGACCACCAGAGTGGCATGCTCCAGCCACTCCGTGATGAAAACAAAAAAGTCTGCTGCACAACGGAAGAAGGAGGAGGCAAAAATACAGATGGCGTAGTTGGAAAAGAAGAGAAGAAAAGAGGAAGAAACAACAACAAAGGCATAGGAGGCACGAGATGCCGCTTCAGCAGTAGAGCAACAAAAGGCAGCCGTAGAACAACAATAGGCAACAGAGAAGGAGAGCGAGGGCCATAAGTCATCGTCACCTGAGGAAGAGCCTGAGACGGAGGAAGGTGGTACAAACCCAGAAACAACATCTACATAGTTGAAGCGCTAGTGCGTGAGAAAGCAGGTGGGGCCGTGAAAGAAGTCGAAATCTTATAAGACTTCTTTCAACCCGATCACCCTCACTGAAGGAGATCTCCATGATATAGGGGAGACAGTGCATGACGTCATTGTGGAGGCCCTCCAGCAGCTCGTGGAGGAGAATCAGATTGTGTTGGGGGCCCTCCGGGCATAAATATAGGAGCTGCAAGTGCGCACTCCTTAGGCTGGTACTCTCTTGACCAACCTTGCAGTAGGAATGGTCGCGACGGAGGAAATGCTACGTGCTCACATGGCTAACACCATAGTGCTACCACAGGGGGAAATGGTTACAAAGAATGAGGCCGATAGGCCTACGGTCAGAGTGTTGAAGGGAGTAGGGATCAACATGGTCGCGCTCCCTCAGGAGACACTTTATGTCCTACAGGATGGAGTGACTACAGAACTGCGGGCTAGGGACGGTTGTGCACTACAAGTGTTGAGCCAACAGAAAATTAATATGGAACAACTGAGCGAATATCGCGAAGAGTTAGTGGCGTAGAACGATAGATGGTGCAGGTGGTTGAGAAAGCCTGTTAGATGGTCTCTGAGTTGGCCATCCTAGTAGAGGCACCAGCAGAGGCGTGCATCTAGAGGTTAGCAGTAGGGGTGCACGAGGTACGAGAAGAGATGGCTAAAGTCTAGTTGGAGCTGAACCTTTAGATAGCAGAGTTGTTGTTGAAGGCGCAACCTTAAACCCATCTAGAGGTGAGGGAACAGTGTGCCAGTGCCATTAAATCAGGGATAGAGGAGATCAACAATGTAGTGAAGGACTGCACCAAACTTTTGGAAGAGTTGTTTGAGTTCCTCACCACTCTACAGGAGGACCCGAACATACAACTCTTAGAAATAGAGGCGTGTGAGCTACAGCAAAGATATGATCATATAAAAGGGACCGCACAGATAGTGGCCCTTACTCAAAGGCTCGCACAGATGCAACAGGAAAAAGCGCTTAAGGAGCAGGTAGACGTTGTGCTACATAAGGAAGCAGTTTTGAAGGCACGTGTACAACCTTGGATTGATGAGGCCTTTGTCATTACAGCCTCGATTGAAGCTAAGCTTGCGCATATGCAGGGAATGCAGAAGTAGATACAAGGAAGTAGTTCAGATACAATAGTCTCTGAACAACGTGTGCATGAGATACAACAGGTCGTTGCTCAGTGCATTGGTGATCTGTTGTGGTCACAACCACCACCCCATTAAAACCTGTTCTAGTAGCAATTTTAATGGGTCCCCTAGAAGTTTGATCTTTCATTTCTCCGAATGATAAATCTCTGAATGATTTGGTTTTTATCCCAAGGATTTTAACCCTCTACTGAGTCAAATCTTCAATTCTTAATGGTTAAGACCCCCTTGAATAAGTCTTCTCGGCATGATTCATTTATAACCCAGTCTAGCCTTTCATTCATATCCTTCATCGGGACTTTTTCAATCCTCATAAACCTTCATGGCGCTCTATGCCCACACATATAACCAACCCCCACTCTTTACTATGAGTGTATGTGGACTCAACCCACAAAACCTTCTATCGTGCCTTTATTTCTATTATTGCACTTTTTTAATAGAAATACTTTGCAAGCATATGCAACTTACCCTTTATGCGCTTTTTCGGTCTTTATACATATCTCGATCCATGCCTCCATTGCATATTTCTTTTCACATTGGAAAAGGCTAAAAGTCCATCTCCCATGAATAACTGCGATGCGATCAAGTCTCCGATTGCATCACATCTCATAATTGGTGCTATCAACTAGTATATAGGCCCAAGCTTCAAACATTTCATGATATGGCGGACCCGCTGGGATCACTAACTGCATCATATATATTTTCGGGTGAGGCCTATCTCATATCGCAATTGGCGGAACCCAAGGTTTGTACATAAGGTGCCCTGCGACATTGGCGAACCCGCTGGAATATTAACCACAACGCATATACTTTTCAGGTCCGGCCTATCGGATATCGCAATCAGCAGAACCCAAAGCCGATACATAAGGCGCTCGATGATCTGACGGACCCACCGAGATTATTAAGCGTAGCATAATATGATTTCGGGTTTGCTTCCGCCATCACAATATCATAGTTCGACAGTTCAATAAGCTTGGTTCCTCTCCATTGAAACAATGCGATGTGATAGTGTTTCGTGGACCCGATAGGGTATGGGTTCCCGTCTATAATATTTCAAGTCTAGATTTTGGATCCGGTTCTGTGTTATGCACCAATTTTCAATGTAAATTGGACTTATTCTTGCAGGACTTAATCAATGCATGAATTAAAAACCCAGGGCTGACCCACTGTTAACACGACTTAATAAATAAAAAAAAAACATGCCAAATCTATTAAAACTCGGAGATTTCAAAGGCAAACTGATATTCCTCTAATACATAGCGCGATGCGATATGGCAGATCCGCCGGGATTATTAAATGCCACACATATATTTTCGGGTCTGGGCAATCGTAAATTGCAATCTGTGGGACCAGGGGTGATGTTGCATGTGACTGCCCGCTACGATGTGCGATTGCAACTTGATCGCATCACAACCTTGGCTGAACTAGGGGTCGATTCTTTCACACTTATTCCTTTTGATTTTATAAAAGCTTTATTGAGGGAAAGATGTGTTTTTTTAGGCATGTTTGTCATATTTCTCACAATCATAGCTAATATGAACTATATTTGCAGGCGAGGACCAAGAGAAGAAAGGTGAGTTCAAGTGGACCTGATAACGGATGAATGTGATTTATATCAAGATGACACCTCTGCGCCACCGATGTCAATATTGCAAAGACATACTCCATAAGAAAGGGATACGAACCACCATAATGCATAATGGAGGCACGCTCTATGTTCAGTGGAAGCACTCATGATAGTGTTGATCCATCAAGATGTCATTTCCTCCAGATACACCTCAAAGCATGCCAGATGTGGGATGATGAGTACAATGTCTTCAGTTTCCTTCAGGAAATGATAGAGAATAATGTCTGCTCCATACAGGTATAGAGTGATGACACACAGTCACACTCTCTTAATTGACATGCTTTCATTTTCCCCAGAAAATAAAAAAAATGCCCCAACAAATGTAGCCTCAAGGTGTCGAAAATTTGACAGACCGTTCTACATCCTTATATTTAATTTGTATGTAGAATAAGCCAGGAAGATGGAGGGTTAGGGGATTCAGAGAGTCAGTTTCTTCCTGCATAAGTAGTACCTCTAGAGATGGAGGGAGGACCTTTTTTGGGCAGAAAAACTTTGATTTGTTGTGCTAATAAAGGAGATTGTTTGGGTCAAGAAGTAGCCTTTTTTCAGATTTATTTTCCTCTTCTTTCATGTGTTTAGAATCAAGGTTTTGTTGCTAGCATAAATATAAATGTGTTTTGTTTTGTGCATATTGACAACAGACAGCTCGTGACTAGTCTTGGTTATTCAAATATGATTTGTTACCATGGTTAATTCATGAGCGGTTGTTGATTCGAGACCTTGTTAAACATCAGTTGCAAGTTTTATTTGTATGGAAAGGAATGTGTATTCCTGTATAAGTGATTATATTGCAATAAAGATTTAATACAACCTTGTTCATCTATGAATCAGTAATTGATTCATTTGGACTTGGAATCTATATATGACGTTTAATCTCTTTTTGTCATGCTCATGTAGGATAGATTAGAATACTTAGGATTAGCATAGGTAGTTAAAATTAGTGTAGATAGGATTTGATACATATACGTTAGTTGTTTCTTTTGCTGATTTAATTGAAGTCTTCCTCCAAGAAGCAATCTTTCAACACCTATAATAGTTTACGAGATCCTTTAAAACCCATTGGAACTAGCCACTCCAAATGAAAGTGGATCTAATTGGGGTTTGTGATCGGGTTAGTTCCTCTTGTTGGCATAGTGAACATTCATCGCATCAACAAATTGGCGCTAGAAGGAGGGCCTGAACCGTCATCCACAGCTTTATATGATTTCATCTATAAATGTCATGCATGGATTCAAAAATATTAATGTATGGATCGTAAAGGTCGAAAATATCATTCTGCTCATTTGGAAGAGCCTCATTTCGAGGAAGTAGAGATCCCTGTAAGTCCTGTATTTGGGTCACCCAAAGAAGAGAGACTGTGGGAATATCTTGTCACTCAGGAACAACTAGTCAAAGTACTTAATCGGGCTTACGCTCATTCCCTCTATCAGCTCCCCATCTTTCACTCTTTACCTCCAACAACTAAAAGAAAGCCAAGGATTTGTCCCATAAACGAAGAGAAATTTGCAACCCCTTCTCTTGAAGATATTGTGCTAGAGTCCTTGCAAAGTATCGACACTCCTTGGGAATAAATTCATGAGGATCCACTCTCTGAAGGTAATCCTTGGCCTGATTTGGGAAATCCTAATAAAGAACATCTCGAAGAAACCTTCAACTGGAACCTCCTTATCCATAATATGGCTAACGTTCCTCCTCTAGGTGGGAATCAGCTTTTATCGGGTGGGAATCAAACCCCACCTCCTCCAGGAGCACTCCCTCCTTGGCTCGCTCAGGATATCATAGTGGTAACTGGCAGCAGCATGCCTTACCCAAGAATGCAGAAAGAGTATTGCCTATATTCGACCTTGAGCGGGGAGACGTTGTTGATAACCATTTCACTCTTTCTTCCTAACCGTGCACATGTTGGGAGTAGCTGATGAAGATGTAATATGTCACTTATTCCCTTTTACTCTATTTGGTGCAGCCTCCACATGGTACTTTAGCTTGAGAATAAGATCGATCACCTCATGGGGCACCTTTCAAGAGGCATTTTTAGACAATTTTGGTGTTGAAAAAACACATGCGACCTTAGTTTTACAACTATCCCATCTGAAAATGGATGCCAAAGAAAAGGTCAAGGATTTTAACATCCGGTTCAACACTTTGGTCAACAGAATCTTGGCTAACACTAGACCTACTAAGGAGGTGATCATGGAATTCTACATCACTGCTCTCCCTATCCCTACTGCGATGTGGGTCAAAAGGAGTAATGCACAAACATTACAAGGTGCTATCGATGAAGCAGTAAAAGTTGAGAATGAAATGATCAGTCTCACAGCATGTCATCATACAACCGAAGAAAAGAAAGCCTCTCAATCATCCAAGAAGAATATTGGGAGTGATAACAAAGCAGCTGAGATCAAAGAAAAGTATACCATAGATGTGGAAGGTTTGCATTGGATCATTAAGAAATCGATGAACACAGTCATCAATATGAAGAGGAACTCTGGAGAAAGTACAAATGGGAATGGAGGAGATCATAACAACCAAAAATCCTTCAAACCTTTCTATCGTAAGAAGATAGAAGGTGGTCATGGCCAACTTGCGTTGCCTGCTCTAACCAATGAAGGGATTTTAAATACGGAAGTGTTGGCTCTTATCGGATTGCTCCTTACCAAAGAAGAACCTATATTGGAGTTGGAGCCAAAACAAGAAAATGACGAAGAATACCAAGTAGAAGAGCCCTTGGACGAAGAATCTCAAATCAATGTACTATGGGATTTCTATAAAAATGAGAATGATGATGACGAAGGAGATAGTACGGCAGGAATCCACACTAATGAAATCCACACATGAAGTAAAGGGACACTTGTGGGTGTGATGAAGCTTGTAGACTAGGCAAAGAAAGATGTTCACCCTTAAAAGGCATCCGCTTCCAAAGTTCCTGTTGAGAAGGGTAGACCTAATGGTGATTCCAAGAGTACTCTAGTTGGGAACTGTCCACAGAAAGATAATACATCTCCAAATGCAACGAAGGTGACTCAAAATGGTAAAATCCCACCTAATAATGGCAAAACATGTTTACTCCACCCTACCCTATTTATAACATTGATTAGAACATTGCGGATGATCTTAAGAAATCTTGAGCTAATATCACATACTTCGATTTGTTAAAGTTAATGCAGCAAAGAGATCTCCTCTTGAAAGCTATGAATGAATGAAATTGCAAATCTCCCACCAATCGGAGTATCCAAACCAAGAAGTCGGCATCCAGACCTGTTAGTACCCCTAGTACAGCCCAAACACCATTAGCCATGGAAGCCACTTTGTCAAAAATGAATCAAACCCCCAAGATGTCAATGCAACCATGATAGGAAAAAAATCAAAATCCATGACTCCACCTTTCCTTATCACATTTGAAATATTCAACACGAATTTATACAAGTGCTTGGTAGATTCTAGTGCTTCATCCACTGTTATGCCTTACATTGTTGCTAAAAGACTGCATGCAACGCCCGAGAAAACTGGAACTCGAATTATGCAACTGGATAGAATGAATGTGAAAGTAATTGGAGAATTGAAAGATGTGCTGATTCGGATGGCTGCCAAACCACAGTACACTCAAGTCATTGACATAGTGGTAGTCGACATACCTGAGGCATATGGTATTCCGCTTAGTAGGGACTCGTCAGCAAATTTGAACGGGTATTTCACAACTGATTGGTCCCATTTCTTGTTGCTTCAGAAGGCAAAAGGTGATATGCTGAGAGTTGATCAAGAAAGATACATGAAGTATGCAGTGACAGAACTAAATAACCCCAATGAACCTATAATGTTTACCAACTCTATCCTTGGGAATTATAGTTTTGACATTTGTGCCACAGAAACTTGTTTTGGAGAATTCCATGTAGAGACAATTGAAGAAACTGCAATAAACACAAGGTTGGAAGCTCTCCCTCGTAGTCCAATTGATGAGACACCCTGTAATATAGTAGATGATAGAACCAATTTCGTAGGAAGCAGTTCATTTAATGTAACATTAGATTCTATTTTTTGGACACTCTACTTTGATGGCTCTAACTTCCTTGAAGGTGCAGGTGTTGGGAGCATTCTCATTGACCCGCAAAGGAACCAACATTTGATGGCCAGCTGGTTGGAGTTCGCATGCACCAACAACACGGCAAAATACAAAGGCTTGCTACAGGGCTTGAAGAAAACCATTGATATGAAGGTGAGAAATATTAAAGTTTTTGGTGACTCACAGATGATTGGGGACCAGGTAAGGAAAAGGATACATCGCAATCCACCACACCTAGTGAGATACCAACATGAGTATGGAGCTTAATTGACAGTTTTGATTCTTTTAATATCATACACATACCTTGATGGCAAAACCAAGATGCCAATCTAATGGTTTGTATGGCTGCAAAACTTTTGCCTAATCTTAGATTAAACAAGAATAAATATTATGTTGAATTTATTTTCAGACCATCTGTACCTGATAACATCTCAAATTGGCAGGTATTCGAAGGTGACGAGAAAATCCTTGAGTTCCTGCATTGCGAGAAGACATTAAAAAATGCACTCATTGATGAAAATAGCATGATAGGATTATAAATGAGAGTGAAGACGAGATAATATCTTTCATTGAGAAATTTATTATCCATAGGTTCGGCATCCCGAATGCTCTCATATTTGATAATGCTTCTTATTTTCCATCACTAAAATTGACTGGATTTGCTATCGATAAATCAATTTGCATAAGGTATGAATCAAAATATTACCCCCATTGAAATCGAGTTGCAGAGTCATCAAATAAAAACCTCATCTGCATAATCCATAAATCTGCTGCCGACAACCAGAGGAATTGGCACAACGCTCTAACAAATGCCCTTTGGGCCGATAGAGTCACCCCAAAAGTAGCATTAGGAAACTCCCCATACTTATTCATCTATGGATAGGAATCCATCTTGCCTCCTAACGTTACCCTTCCCTCTTTATAGCTCTCCCAAGCTTCAAGAGGGACCCCTTCAACCTTACTTCAAAAAGGGATCAACCAACTAGTGAGGTTGGAGGAATTGAGAGATAAAGCCATAAATAAATTTAGAAATCACCAAATGATTGTAAAGAGATGGTTTGACCATCATCTAGCAGGAGATAAAGATTACCAAGTAGTAGAGCTAGTCTTGAAATGGGACACGCTGAGTGAGCCAAAAGGTAAGCACACAAAATTTGAACACTTATGGCTGGGCCTGTTCCAAGTTGAAGAAAAAATTGGTCAGGAAACTTACAGATTGAAAACTTTACAGGGAGAAACTGAAAAACTCCCTGTTAATGGCCAACATCTTAAGAGATACTTCTAGTAGCCAAGACATGGTGGTTACCTCCTGAGTAGGTTAGGATTCATTTTATTTTGTTGTTAGCTTAGTTACATTTTCTTCATGTCCTTTCCTATTTTATGTAAAGTTTATTTTCCTTTTGAATTTCATTCCTTTTCAGCCAATTGATTTCAGTCCTTTAGTCTCGTTTTAACCTTTATAACTCTCTTTAGATTGCCCTCATTCCCCACCTTCATCTTTTTGCCTCCCTCAGTAACCTGTTGATGAGTCTGCCATTCCTAAATTCATCGTTACCTTGCAAATCAAGAAAAATTTCAATGAGCCTATGAGAACTCGAAAATCAATGGTGAAATTCAAATCAAAGCCACTCATTAGCATCTGTTGGGAACTAGGTAGGATCTGTTGATATCCTAGATACTGGAGCATGTAAGGGCATCTTTATAAAACGATAAATGTGTAATCACAGCTGGACTGGCATGGTGGAATGCTACATTTTTTAAATCCTATCCAGACCTATCCTATACTTGATCTAGAATTTATCCAGGATAAAGAATGAAAGGTATTACAGACTCATGTGCATGGATGTGCCTATGTTACTTATGGAACGGATCGATAAGATTGCTAGAATACATAGACACTGAGGTAGTTAGAGAAAACATAGCAGTCAAACATGTAAACAAAACAAGTTTAATAAGGAGTTCACCCAATGCTCCTGGGCTACATCTCCTGGTCTAGCCTTTCAGTGGTGGCCTCTCTACTATGTTTTCAAGCAGATTTTTTACAACAGTGAGCTCGATTCGAGTCTCACTAATAGAATGAAGTCAGTAACAATGGAGTGCACAGACTCTCCTTACTGAAACTCAACCTCTGAGGGTCACAGTAGTATGATAGGCCTATGCCAAGGAGCTTGCTTGAACCTCTCAAGCCTTCAATGGAGTACACAGACTCTTTGATTCTCTCTGGCTCTGTCTGGCTCAATGTTGCCTTCAGGTCAGCTCAGCATCTACTCTCTATTCTCTACTATTAGCTTTTTGCGTCTCTTTGCTGTCTGCCTCTCTATTCTGCTTCTATCAGTTCATTGCTTTAAAGCGAGTCTACTCTTTGAATGCTCGTTTCCGCTTCCTGGCCTTCTGGTTTCCTTTTTTCTGTCCGTTTAGATTCCTTTGCTCTGCGTCATCATCACTGGATAACGCTTTGCAGGGAGGTGGCCACCTGTTTGCTAACGAACTAGGTGTCAGATCCCCTAAATCATACTCGAATGGTCGTTAAATTTGTTTTCTTCAAGATCACCCGTGAACACAAATCGTTTGCCAACCCATCATCCACGTCGGACTTCAAATCCCTGTCATCTTGCTTTTTGACCTGTCAAATCCGGTCAGTCATCGGGATGTATCTCTGTCGTCGATATGGACCCCAGATCCTACGGTCGTCCTTCATATCGGGCAGACAAGTCACATGATGTTTACCCGTCCGATGCGGGTGTTCTTCTCTCTCTTCTGTTGTACCCGTGTTGCTCGATGTGTGGCATCGAGCGGGACTCAGTCAAAACTTCTTACCGCCTCAAAGCCTTCTGATATCCTGTCGGTTTTGGGGAATCCACGCTATGGAACCGAAACAGTTACTTCTTTGAGTTTTATAGCGTTTTCGGGTCCGAGTGTTTTAAGGCTTTCCTTCACTAAGGGGGATGCCATGCGATAGTACTAATCAAATATCAGAATCCACCTCTATTCCTTGATCCAGCCTTCGGTTTTGCCAGTTTTTTGCGATTGTGCTTTACCATGGGCCAACGGTCTGTGCACTCGACCGAGGATCCTTGTTGCTTCGCTCTGGACACAACTACAATTGTTATGAGGATTCCTTCTGATGGCTTCGATCTTTTCTAGGACTTGAATCTTTTATCATAATTGAAATAGTCATGAAAACTTAGAGAGTTTTAGGATCCAATTCGGATCACGGCATTCCCATTGAAAAAGCTTTTGGACCACCAAAAGTTGGTTTTCTTTCAAGCATCAATCAAGTGAGGGTATTGCTTCCACGCTTGCTCAATTTCTATCCAATTCACACTGCTTGGCTTTGAACCTTTGAGTTCAATCCTGAGGTACTCTACATTTCCTCTGTGTGTAGTTCTTACCTTCTTGTCCAGAACTGTATCTTCCTATGACTCGTTAAGTTATTCAGGTAACAGATCATAAATAGAAGGAAATTGACTCTGCTCTTCGGGATCTTCAATTAATGAAGGTTCAGATAGTCTCAACCTGTCTGCATTAACAGCTGAGTATATGTGCGTGTAAGCTAGTAGATCAAGGTGAAAATCATTTTCACCAATTTTCTCAAGTGTCTTGAAAGGTCCATACCTTATTGCCTTCAGCTTCTTACCTTTACCTTGCATTTCGTCTTTGCTGATATACAGCCAAACTTGCTTACCAACTTGGAAACAATGCTCCATCCGATGCTTGTCATGCCTTGCCTTGTACTTGGCTTGGCTCTTTTCCAGTTGTTCCTATACTGCCTAGTGAATCTCTTGGATTTGTTCAATGAACTTGGTTGCTTTTTCCACATCACTGTGTCCATCAACTGCTATGTCTTTACCAAAGACAAAATCCAAGGGAGACCTTGGTGTGAAACCAAAATAGGTCTCAAAAGGAGATCTCTATGTAGAAGAATGTTTAGCTTGGTTGTAAGCATGTTGCACATATCATAAATGTTCATCCCAAAGTTTGGGATGCTTGTTGCAATAGCCTCTGAGCAACTGGATCACTATCCTGTTGATCACTTCTGTTTGGTCATCTGTTTGCGGATGAAACGCTGTGCTTTTTTTTAGCCTGGTGTCCATCAATTCCCACAAGCTTGACCAAAATTTCCCAAAAAATCGGGTATCTCGATTAGATATTATGGAAGTGGGTAATCCAAAATGAACCCATACATGCTGAAAGAACAAATTTGCAGTTTGTTCAGCTGTTATATGTTTGTTACAAGGTATTAAAATACACATTTTGCTGAACCTATCCACAACAACATATAAATAGTCATGATCTTTCCTAGATTTAGGCAGTCCTCCAACAAATTCCATGGAAACACTTTCCCAAGGATGAGAAGGAACTGGTAATGGAGTGTACAAGCCTAGTTTTCTATTGTCAGGCTTGCTTTTAGCACACATGGTACACCCTCTTACATATCTAGAAACTGTCTCATTCATTTTTGGCTAATAACAAAATCTTTGCAGTTGTGCAACCATTTTACTTACACCAAAGTGACCTGGTATTAGAGAAGTGTGTGCTTCTCGAATTATCTTTACTCTTTCAGTTTGTGGAATGCATAGCTTCCCGCAATGATACAAGAGTTGGTTCTTAGTATGATAATCCAATTCTTCTACTCATTTTCCTTGACTTAAAGTTGCATATACATCTTTAAAATCTATATCTTGAGCATATTGTTCAATGTAGCTCTCATGCAATACTAAATTATGCTTAAGTATAGTAGATGCATTTATAATTGGTCTAGATAACATATCTACAAATTTATTGCGTATGCCTTTTTTATATCTGATGACTAAATGAAATTGTTGTAGAAAACCCATCCATCTATAGTGTCTTGATTGCTGCAACTTAGTTTGGGAGTGTAGATATTGAAGTGACTGGTGATCAGTATGTATAACTGTCTCTTTGCCCATTTAGTAATGTTTCCACTTTTTCACGCTCTGTACTAATGCATACAATTCTTTATCATATGTGGGATAGTTAACTACTATAGAATTAAATGTCTCAAAATGATAACATATGGGTTTACTGTCATACATCAACACTGCTCCCTTGGCATAGTCACTGGCATCTGTTTCAATCTCAAATGGTCTTTGAAGATTAGGCAGTGCTAGTACTGTTGATGTACTAATCTTTTCTTTCAAGGTGTCGAAGGCTTTCTGTTGTTTGCCTCCCCACTAAAACACCTTGTTCAATCCTGTTAAAGCATGTAAGGGAGCTGAAATTAAAGAAAAGTTAGAAATAAACTTTGTCCAATATTGTGCTGCTCCTCAGAAGCTTCTAACCTCTGTAGAAGATTTGGGTTTAGGCCAATTTACAATGATTGCAACCTTAGAGGGATCTATCTTCAATTCACCACCCCCTACTATATGTCCCAAATAATTCAAAGATGTTTTGCCAAATTCACATTTTGAGAGTTTAACACAAAGTTTTTCTCTTTTCAAAACATCTAGTGTTTGCTTAACATGCTTTAAATGTTCTTCCCATGTTTTCTGAATATAAGAATGTAATCCAGATATACAATAATAAAATCCTCAAGAACGGGTCTGAGTACATCATTCATTACTCTCATGAAAGTAGCAGGAGCATTAGTTAAGCCAAAAGGCATAACCAGCCACTCATACAATCCCTACTTTGTTTTGAAAGTAGTCTTCCATGCATCTTGCTTTGCAACTTTGACCTGATGATAGCCACTATGAAAGTCTAACTTGGAAAAACAAACAACTCCTTTTAACTGATCTAATAGATCATCTATGCGAGGAAGGGGCTAATGATTTTTTATCGTTATCTTATTCAGTGCTCGATAATCAATGCACATTCTCCATGAGCCATCTTTCTTTTTCACCAAAGTGATTGGAGACCCACATGGTGATGTGCTAGGCCTGATGAACCCCTTCTCAAGTAGCTCCTATACCTTCTTCTTGATTTCTACATTCTCTAAAGCGGACAACATGTACATTCCGATGTTAGGCAATGGAGCATCTTGCTGCAAATTAATATCATGCACTATTTCCTTTTTGGGTGGTAGACCTTTAGGTTCTTGAAACAATACATCTCTGAAACAATTTTTTCTAAATCAGCTAGCTGTTTAGCATCACATCCCTCAAATACATTGGCTTTATCAGGTTTCTTTTCCTTTAAAACCATTAGTAAAAATTGTTTGCATGAATTTACAATTCGTTTCATCTACCCTGAGTTTATGAGAGTATAATTATTCTTGAGCTTATGATCTCTTACAATATATTCGATTCCATCTTTAACGAGTAGATACTTGTTCTCAGCTCTATAGAAAATAGCTTTTCTATCATACAAGTAAGGACTTCCTAAAAAAATTCCACATATATCCAAAGGAACTTATATCTAACTCAACCTCATCTACAAATGCTGACCCAAAAGAAAACTTAAGTTTACATTGTCTAGTCACTTGTAGCTTTGCTTTATCACATAGCCAACCTAATGGATATGGTTTCTTGTGAGATGTGGTTAGTAATCCCAACTTCTTTACAATTGCTTCATAAATTAACTTTACTTGTGAGCCACTATCAAACAAAGTATCAATCTTTTGATGATTGGAATAACTCGAATATGAAAAAGCTCACGTCTTTTTCTCTCATTTTCTTCATTATCAGTAGATTGTGCAGAATTACTAGTAGATACTTTAGAATTTTTACCTTTTATACCTGTAGTTATGATTGTTGCTTCATCTCCTGAGTCTGACCCAAAATATTTTTGAATAGATGCAACAGTCTTCTTCTTCTTTCCCTCAAACTTCTTAGGTTTCAGCTCCGGATGTAGAATCAAACAATGTTCATCATCATGCCCATCCTTCTTACAGTGAGTGCATGAGGACTTGCTCTTCTGTACGGTGTTTTTTTACCTCTCTTTCCATTTCTGTTTTCTTTTTTCCTTATTTTTGCTTGCAGTGGGTTGGGATGATCCCCCAACTTCTGGGTTCCCATTCTTACCTCTAGCTTCTAGATGCGTAGCCTGGATGGATACCTCATCTATGCTAGTGGGATCAAACATGAGGATAGTGTGCCTCATGTAGCTGTGTAGACCACCTATGTACTTCAATAGAGTTTCAGGTGAGTCTAAAGAAATTCCTAGAATCAAAGGTCTTTTCCTAAATTCTTGGGTGTAACCTTGTACACTTTTCCCTTTTAGTTGTCGAAGAGTTTGCCAGCTCATCATGGCTTGTTGCATGTAGGCTAGTGGATAGAATTGCTTTTTAATTGCAGAAACAAATTCACTCCAGACAGAAAGAATCTTACCATGTTTCTACATGTCAGCTTGTGTCCTGCCTTCCCACCATACCAAGGCAGTGCCCCCAAGGCATAGGCTGGCCAGCTAAATCTTACTCTTGTCTGAGTCAATGCTCTGCACTCTACAATAAACATCAACCTGTTTGATCCAATTATCCAGCTTCTCTGCATTCAACTCTCCATCATATATTGGTAAATAAAATTTAACATCTAACTTAATCAAAGATGTCTTCTTTTTTTTTATGTTCAGGGCTATTAGGAGGCGTGAGGAATTTTTCTTCTTTCCCTTTAAGTTTGGAGTGGTCATGGAGGAGAGATTTTTCTACTCCTTTGTCTTGTTTGGAGCTTGATGCATCTTCATCTGTATGTTTCTTATAGTCCCTATACATTTCCTCCACCATGGATTTCAAGGTCATAAAACTATCCATGAATTGGGGGTCTAATTCCAAGGGATTTTCTTCTGACATTTTCCTCTTAGAATAGACTCTTTCAATTTCCAGGTTAGTTTTAGTGAATTCTCCTTCTCCTAAATTAAGCTTTGATCTAGTTAGCATTCAATAACAAAATCCAACACAAGCTTGTCTAACCTTAATAAACTTGAGCTCTGATGCCACTTGATCTGGAATTTATCTAGGATAAAGAATGAAAGATATTAAAAACTCATGTGCATGGATGTGCCTATGTTACTTATGCAACGGATCGATAATATTGCTAGAATATATAGACACTGAGGTAGTTAGAGAAAACATAACAGTCAAACATGTAAACAAAACAATTTTAATAAGGAGTTCACCTAATGCTCCTGGGATACATCTCCTGGTCTAGCCTTTCAGTGGTGGTCTCTCTATTATGTTTTCAAGCAGAGTTTTTACAATAGTGAGCTCAATTCAAGTCTCACTAACAGAATGAAGTCAGTAGGAATGGATTACACAGACTCTCCTTATTGAAACTCGACCGCTGAGGGTCACAGTAGTATGAAAGGCCTATGCCGAGGAGCTTGCTTGAACCTCTCAAGCCTTCAATGGAGTACACAGACTCTGTGACTCTCTCTGGCTCTGCCTGGCTTGATGTTGCCTTCAATTTAGCTCGATGTCTACTCATTGTTCTCTGTTACTAGCTTTCTATGTCTCTTCGTTGTCTTCCTCTCTGTTCTGCTTCTGTCAATTCATGGCTTTAAAGCCTATCTGCTCTTTGACTTATCATTTCCGCTTCCCAGCCTTCTGGTTTCCTTTACTTTGTTCGTTCGGATTCCTCTACTCTGCATCATCATCACTGGGTAACACTTCACAGGGAGGTGGCCACCTGTTTGCTAATGAACTGGGTGTCAGATCCCCTGAATCATACTCGAATGGTCGTTAAATATGTTTGCTTCAAGATTGCTCGCGAACACGAATCGCTTGCCAACTCATCATCCACGTTGGCCTTCAAATCCCTGTCATCTTGCTTTTCGACCTGTTGTTACACTAAAATTTGTCACCATGACTATTTGCAGTTAGTATGGCTCCATCAACTGTCATACTATCCTCCTTGGCAAGCCTCATACCTCTGCTCTCCATGTCAAACTTCAAGAAAGAGAGAAAGTCTTTAAAAATCTATTTTATCCCTGGGTACGCAGTTTCTCTCAACCTTACCTGCATGTACGCAACCCAAGTTCACAATACCTGTGTACTTGTACGCTCTGTATGTAAAGGCGTGGGTGCGTACTCCTGTAAAGGTCAAAAGGCGCAAGTTTCATCTTAGAAAAAGTTACTTGTGGTCATTTCTAGAGCATTCTAGAAGCTTGTTCGACGTGTATTGAGCGCCTCCAGATGGTTCATGTATCCCTATGAAAGAGGAACTTATCCCATCAAGAGGGGAGCTAACCCATCGAAAGAGGGGCTTATCCCATTGATGGTGGACCTGATTAACTTCCTCTAGAGCACTATAAATACAGGCATTGGGCCAGAAGGAGGGAGGTTGAAAGCTGAATATTCCAAAGGGTAGATGCTGCTGGAATTAGAACTTCCTTGTAGAAGCTTGTGAGGAGAGATTCCTCATCCTTTCTTGTTTCATTTGGAAGTGGGTGAGCTTATCAAAGTAAATGAAAACTCTTGCTGGAACCCTGGGAGGGACCTGCACAACACCAAGGCTCAGGTTGTAATGGTTTCTTTGGTTTCCTATTAATACAAATAAGTCCATTCTTCTCAACAATTTGTTATTAATGAGTTGTTTCATATACTCCTTGGTCTGTATGTTGAATATGTTTTATTTTAGGAGATATTCAGGTGCTATTTAATCATTTGATTGTTAGTGAATGCAGGTTTCGGAGAGAAGGAGGAGCTCATCCGGATCGACGAGGCTGGACTACTACAATAGCGTTGGACTACAGGTAGGATCTAAACCACTTGATTTCTTATATGGTAAATGCATATTTAGAGAAGGATTGTTCTTAATTGTCTTGTTTGTCACTAGAAAGCCTCAAGCTTCTAGGGAGGTTGGTTTTGTCCGCAAAATTAACTCTTTCCGCATGACACCTGTCAAATCCAGCCAGTCATCGGGATGTATCTCCACCGTCAATATGGACCCCCCAAATCCTACGGTCATCCTTCATATCGGGCGGACAAGTTGCACGATGTTTACCCGTCCAATGCGGGCAGTTTTCTTTCTCTTCCGCTGGACATGTGTCACTCGATGTGTGGCATCGCCCGGGACTCAGTAAAAACTGCTTAGCACCTCGAAGCCTTCCGATAACCTGCCAGTTTTGGGGAATCTGTGCTACAGAACCGAAACAGTTACTTTTCTAAGTTTTATAGCATTTTCAAGTTCGAGCATTTCAGGGCTTTCCTTCACTGAGAGGGATACCCTACGATACACGATTAGCACTAATCGCATATCAAAATCCACCTTTGTTCCTTGATCTAGCCTCTGGTTTTTCTAGTTTTGTGCCATTGCACTTTACCATGGGCCAACGGTCTGCGTGCTCGACCGAGGGTCCTCGTTGCTCCGCTCTAGCCATAACTGTAAATGTTATAAGGATTCCTTCTGATAGCATATTTTCTAGGACTTGAATCTTTTAGCATAATTGAAGTAGTCATGAAAACTTAGAGATTTTTAGGATCCAATTCGGATCAATACTTGTCTATAAGGTTTACAATCATTCTCCATTGGTTCCGTCCACCACACCAAAATTTCCAATATTTTTCATCTACAAGTAAACCTCCTCTCATGGGCTAAGCTTGATGTCATATATCTTATGGCAAATTTAATTGTGCTCTAGTCCTTGTGCCTAAAACTGGAAGGACTTATGTAAAAGAAAATGAAATGTTGAGTCCTTGTGCCAATTTGGAAGGATAGGTTGTTTGGGAAGCCGATTAGAGTAGGGACTGTCACTGGACTCAGAGTACTGGTTGACACAGCAAGCCCAACATTGCTTAAGCGATTTAAAAATATGGCATGATCCATGACTACGCCCCATTCAAACACACAAAAGTATAGCACTAAAATTCTTACATAAAGTGCAGATAAACATATCTACATCAAGTTTGATGAGCAATAAAGAGCTGAGATACACACCTAAATAGGTATTGATAGACCGGTAATGGCCCTGAAAGGATTTTGAAAGTAGAAAATAGGTAAAGGAAGGTCAATAAATCCCATAATACGACCATTGGAGAATTCCTATCAAAACCCTATCAGTAACTAGAAGCTATTTGTCTTTATCACGCCTAAAGCTATTAAATGTTGAAGTGGAACCCATGCCTATCCATCTATACAGTTTGCATTTCAAGTTTATCTTAACACCCTAATGTTCTACTGATCTAGAGTGTATTTGGTAATAGAGATAACTGGTTTGCCCAACAGTTTGCCATTTGTTGTGGTCACAACCACCACCCTATTAAAACCTGCTCTGGTAGAAAATTTGAATGGGTCCCCTAGAAGTTTGATCTTTCATTTCACCAAATGATAAATTTCTGAATGATTTGGTTTTTATCCCTGGGATTTTAACCCTCTGCCGAGTCAAATATTCAATTCTTAATGGTTAAGACCCCCTTGAATAAGTCTCCGTGGCATGATTCATTTATAACCTAGTCTAGCCCTTCATTCATATCCTTCATCGAGACTTTTTTCAGTCCTCATAAACCTTCATGGCACTCTATGCCCACACATATAACCAAACCCCACTCTTTACTATGAGTGTATGTGGACTCAACCCACAAAACCTTCTATCATACCTTTATTTCTATTATAGCACTTTTGTAATAGAAATACTTTGCAAGCATATGCAACTTAACCTTTCTGTGCTTTTTCGGTCTTTATACATCTCTCGATCCATGCCTCCATTGTATATCGCTTTTCGTATTGGCAAAGGCTAAAGGTCCATCTCCCATGAATAACTGCAATGCTTTCAAGTCTTCGATCGTATCACATCTCACAATAGGATCTCTCAACAAGTATATAGGCCCAAGCTTCAAACATTTCCCGATATGCAGACCCACCGAGATCACAAACTACAACATATATATTTTCCGGGTTTGGCCTATCACATATCGCAATCAGTGGAACCCAAGGTTTTTACATAAGGCGCTCTGCGACATTGGTGGATCCGCCAGAATTATTAACCATAACGCATATACTTTTTGGGTCCGTCCTATGGCATATTGCAATCAGCGGAACCCAAGGCCCATACATAAGGCGCTCCGAGATCTAACGGACCCACCGAGATTATTAAGCGTAGCATAATATGATTTCGGGTCCACTTCTACCATCGCAATATCGAAGTTCGATAGTTCAACAAGCCCGGTTCCTCTCCACTGAAACGATGCGATGCAATATTGTTTCACAGACCCGATAGGGTATGGGTTCACGTCTACAATATTTCAAGTATAGATTTCAGATCTGGTTCTATGTTATGTGCAGATTTTCAATGTAAATAGGATTTATGCTTGTAGGACTTAATCAATGCATGAATTAAAAACCTAGGGCTAACTTGCTATTAACACGACTTAAAAAATAAAATGAAACACGCCAGATCTATTAAAACTCAGAGATTTCAAAGACAAGCTGATATTCCTCTAATACATAGCACAATGCGATATGGCAGAACCACCAGGATTATTAAATGCCACACATATATTTTCAAGTCTGGCCAATTGCAAATCGCAATCTGTGGGACCAGGGGTGATGTTGCATGTGACTTCCCACTGCGATGTACGATTGCAACTTGATCGCATTGTAACCTTGGCTGAACTAGGGGTTGATTCTTTCACACTTGTTCCTTTTGATTTTATAAAGGCTTTATTAAGGGCAAGATGTGTTTTTTCTAGGCATGTTTGTCATATTTCTCACAATCATAGCTAATATGAACTATTTATGTAGGTCAGTACCAAGAGAAGAAAGGCGAGTTCGAGTGGACCTAATAATGGATAAATGCGATTTCTATCAAGATGACACCTCTGTGCCATCGATGTCAATATTGCAAAGACATACTCTGTAAGAAAGGGATATGAACCTCCATGGTACATAATGGAGGCACGCTCTATGTTCAATGGAAGCACTCATGACAGCACTGATCCATGAAGATGTCATTTCATCCAGATACACCTTAAAGCATGCCAGATGTGGGATGATGAGCACAGTGTCTTCAGTTTCCTTCAGGAAATCATAGGGAATAACGTCCGCTCCATACAGGTGTACAGAGATGACACGCAATCACGCTCTCTTAATAGACATGCTTTCATTTTCCCAGAAAATAAAAAAAACGCCCCAGCAAATGTAGCCTCAAGGTGTCGGCAGTTTGACGGATCGTTCTACATACTTATATTTAATTTCTATATTGAATAAACCGGGAAGATGGAGGGTCAGGGGGATACAGAGAGTCAGTTTATTCTTGCATAAGTATTACCTCCGGAGATGGAAGGAGGACTTTTTTTTGGGTAGAACAACTTTGATTTATTGTGCTAATAAAGGAGACTGTTTGGGTCAAGAAGGAGCCTTTTTTTAGATTTATTTTCCTCTTCTTTCATGTGTTTAGAATCAGGATGTTGTTGCTGGCATAAATATAAATTTGTTTTTCTTTGTGCATATTGACAACAGACATTTCATGACTAGTCTTGGTTATTCAAATATGATTTGTTACCTTGGTTAATTCATGAGTGGTTGCTGATTCGAAACCTTGTTAAAAATCAATTGCATGTTTTATTTGTATGGAAAGGAATGTGTATTCCTGTATAAGTAATTAGATTGCAATAAAGATTTAATATAGCCTTGTTCATTTTTGAATCAGTAATTGATTCATTTGGACTTGGAATCTATATATGATGTTTAATCTCTTTTTGTCATGCTCATGTAGGATAGATTAATATAGTTAAGATTAGCATAGGCAGTTAAAATGAGTGTAGATGGAATTTGATACATATAGGTTAGCTATTTCTTTTGTTGATTTAATCGAAGTCTTCCTCCAAGAAGCAATCTTTCAACACCTATAATAGTTTATGGGATCCTTTAAAACCCATTGGAACTAGCCACTCCAAACGAAAGCGGATCTAATTGGGGTTTGCGATCGGGTTAGTTCCCCTTGTTGGCATAGCGGACATTCGCCACGTCAACATGATGTTGCAGCAGTTCAGATAGAGTTGGGAGGTCTCCATGCAAAGATCTTCACACCGACAGAATGACTCAAGGGTGAGTCACGATGTTTGTGTTGGGGACCTGTTGGGCATGGGATCCCCCAAGGGAAGTTTTGAGGCTTAAAACCAAGATTTTGACTAAATCTAATGTAAAGACTTTGCATTTTGTGGGCGTGTAGCGCAAGCTTGTAAATGAGTCATAGGGTTGTCCACCCTCATCTTTGTAATGTAATGTCAGCTTTAGAGATCTACCCATGGTCAGCGTACCATGGGATTGTATAAATAGAGCGAGGCTCTAAGTTGTAAATCAGTTAGAGAAGTGGAATCAATAGATGGAGAATTAAGTCTTATCTAAGTGTAGAGTCAATCTTTGGGTTGTGGAGTAGGAGAAGGCTTTGCAACTGAGTGCACAAAGGCCTAGTAGTCCACAGGTGAGTGCATGAACCCCTGCAGCTGAGTGCGCAGGGCGAGTCAAGTCTGTAACCATTGGGGAAGTAATAAAATGAAGTTTCATATCATTTATGTGTATCTTTTTCCTATTTTTTGCATTGAATGTATTGGGTATAAATTGCATTTTTGTTGTTTATAAGATGCATGAGATTATATTCTTATGTTGATTAAGTGAATATGAGATAAGGTATCAGTTTATGCGGAGGTAACTAACAGTTATAAGAAGATAAGTAAGATTTGTGGTGTAACTTCGGGAAATAGCGCAAATCACTACTTTAGCAGCTCGAAAGCACCTCAGCCCTTAGTTAGGGTTGCGTGAAGGTGATTATAACTGATCACAAAGGCCTCATAGGTCAGGATAGTGCACAAAGTGACCTACATGAAGGTATTCATAGTTGGACTAAATCGACCCCTCAGACATCTCAACGGTGCAGAAACCTAGTTCCAACATCCCCCCATACTACTTCAGGTGAGACCTCAGTCCGTGTTCCATGAGCTGTTGCCAAAAGGGCCAATAGTGTAGGGATTTGTTTAGCTAATTAACTCTGAACCTGGGTCAGGCCCCCTTGAGCCGACAGGGGGAAAGAAAAATATTTTTCCAAAATCAAATTCTTCCATTGTCATGAATTATGGCACTATGCCACGAAGTGTCCACACAAAAAGGTAAGAAAGAAGACCTCTGAGGGAGCAACAAGTGAAGCCTTGACTTCATAGTTTGAGCTTGACTTTACCCTTATCACATGCATCGCCAACACAGTGATGTGGAGCATGTGGTACTTGGACTTAGGTCCATCGTTCCCCATGATAGGGTGTATAGGATTTTTCATTGACTTGGAGGAGAAATATATCCATATGCACATCGAGCTAGGGGACGAAAGAAGGTACAAAGCAATTGATATAAGTACAGTCACATTTTAGAGGAATTCAGGCTCCCCTCTCAGGCTTAAGGATTTCATGTTCATTCTGGGCCTAAAGAAAAATCTCATCTCCATTGCAGTTTTGGAAGGTCATGGTTATGATGTGATCTTCAGTCAAGGAAAAGCATTCTTGAGACACATAGCCACGAGATAGGTTAAGTATATCGGGGTTCATGTGAAGAACCTGCATAAGTTAGATGTAGAATATTATGTTTCATTAAGTACTATGGTAGAAAAAGTGCAAGGCCACGATGTTGGTGAACTTTGTACAAAATATTAGCCATTTGCATCATGGCACCTTGAAGATTATCCATCAAATAACCACTATCCTCCCTAAAGGAGCACTTCAGCAGCAGGATGTATGTAAATGATTTACCCTGGGGAAGTAGCAAAGCACTTGCATTTTTGGAAAGGATGCACTCTGATGTCTGTGCACCTTTCTTGGCAACCTCCACTACCAGACACAAATATTTTGTCATTTTTATTGATGAATTCTCACAGAAGTGTTGGATCTTCTTCATGCAGAAGAAAGATGAGACATTATCCAAGTTCGTAGAATTCAAGGCACTAGTTGAGAAAGAAACTGGCAAGAAGGTGAAGACTCTCATGAGTGATAATGGAGGTTATTATGTGTCGAATGAATTCAATAATTGTTTTGTGAAGGAAGACATTCAACGAGAGTTGACAACACCCCACAACCCACAGTAGAATGGGGTGGATAAAAGAAAGAATTATAGCATTGTGGGAGTAGAGAAGGAAATGTTGCATGACCAAGGCATACCTCTGCATTTGTGGGTTGAGGCATGAAACACAACATTCTATTTGAAAAACCAGAGTCCTCATCATATTCTTGGTATGTTTACATTAGAGGATGATTTCTCAGGGAGGAAGCTAGATGTGCCGCACTTCAGGATTTTTGGAGCCTTTATTTACTACCATGTCTCCAAAGAATCAAGGAAGAATATTAAACTGACAGCAGAATTGGGGGTATTTTTTGGTTACACAGAAACTCCACACAACTACCATGTGTACTTTCCATCTCTCAGAATGACAATTGTGTGAAAGGATGTAAATTTTGATGAGGAGAGAAAGTGATTCTCTCTTGAGAGGGAGCTTTAGATCCCACTAGAAAATGAGTTTTTAGCTCCAAAGGAGAAGCCTCATGAAGTTGTTGAGCAACCAAAAATTAAGGAGCGAAGAGTGGATACATCCACTCAAGTAGAACCATCCAGAGAAGGTAGAAAAAGAACCAAGGAAGATGAGAGACTTGTGCAGGATGTGAGGGATAATGTGGGTGCTCCTTCAAATCAACGCAGGCAGAGAAGGTCACCTGGCCGATACACTGGCTACATGGCTTTAATGACTGAGCTTGTAGAGAATGATCCATCCTCTTTCTAGGAAGTACTAGAGAAACATGTATGGGTTGATGTAATGGTGGATGAAGACAAATCCATTGTAGTGTTTTGGAAGTGCTCCCAAAACCAAGAAATAAATTAGTTATGGGTTTGAGATGGATCTTCAAGGCGAAGCCGACAGAAAATGGAAGCATAGAGAAGCATAAGTCTATATTTGTGGCCAAGGGGTACTCTCAAGTCGAGAGGATTGAATATGAGGAGACCTTTTCTCCTATAGCAAGGTACTCATCCATTAGATCAATTATTTCTCTGGTTGCACAGATGGGGCAGAAGATCCACTAGATGGATGTAAAAAAAACATTTCTTAATGGGGTTATTGAGGAGGGGTGTACATCGAGCAACCAGAATGCTTTGATACCTTTGATTGAGAATCTCATGTGTGCAAAATCAAGCAAGAGTTGTACGGTCTCAAACAAACACCCCTTGCTTGGTACACCATGATCGATAGCTATCTCATGTGTTTGGGCTTCAGTGAAAGTAAAGCGGATGCAAAACTCTATCACATCTTGTAGAAGGTAAATTGCTTATTATTGTCCTATATGTTGATTATTTGGTTTAATTGGTGATGAGAAGTCGTTTAGATCTTGCAAGGAGGATCTTGCAAGGGAATTTGAACTGAAATACATGGGTCTCATGCACTACTTCCTCGATTTGGAAGTATGGAAAGGCGATGGGGAATTGTTTGTCTCTCAAGGAAAGTATGCAAATGAGATACTATAGAGATTTTGCATGGAAAGTTTCAAACCCATGGAGACCCCTCTAGCAACCAACTGGAGGAAGGAAAATGCCACTTCAGGTGAGGAAGTGGATGCTCCCATTTATTAGCAGATAGTGGGTTCACTGATATACCTTGGGAACGCACGAACATATATGTTATGCAGTCAACCAACTAAGCTAAGTTATGGTTAGGCCAACCAAATTATTTTGGAAGGTAGCGAAGAATGTTTTACGGTACCTCAGAGGCACTACCCAGTTTGGATTATGGTACAAACAGATAGAGGGAGTAAAGTTGTGTGGCTTCACATATGCATATTGGGTAGGGATTCCATCATACTAAAAGAGTACATTAGGTGGAATTGTCAGTGTTGGGTCTGCAGTTGTTTCCTGGCACAACAGGAAGCAAATATCTATGGCACTTAACTCAAAAAAATCATAATACATGGTTGCAAGTCAAGCAACATGTGAGGCGATCTAGATGACAAAGATGCTTGTTTGACTATTTGGTCAGATAATGGATCCAAATGTGATCTACTGTGAAAATCAAAGTTGTATCAAGCTCTCTGGGAATCCTATTTTCATGATCAATCTAAGCATATAGATATCTGGTATCACCATTTGCGGGACTATGTGCAGAGGCGGATAATGTTAATTCAATACATTTCGACGAAGGAACAAGATGCTAATATTTTGATAAAGGATTTGTCAAGAGGGAAGTTCGAGTTCCATAGGTGCAGGATAGGGGTGGTTGATAATCCCTTTCTTTTCAAGAAGGAGTGTTGAAAAATGCAGTAAGAAATTCTTAAATTGATTTTCCCTTGATTAAATTGAGAAAAAATTGAATTTCCACATCAGCAGACATCTTGGATGTAGTTAACTTATGCAACATGGCTTGTGTCACCTAGTTTACTAAGTAAATTCAAGTTGGAGGAGTTAGAGTTCAGTTAAGCATGTGTGATTGCTAATTTGTAGTAATCAAAGTCATTTTTCTCAAGTTTCTTTCAGTTAAACTAGTTGCAACGGTTAGAGGAACTAGTGGAAGGTTAGTTGTGTAGTGGGACTTCAGTCAAACTTAGTGATCATCTAGTTAACTGATCAATCAACCCAAAATAGCTATTGCATGTAGAGAATTAGATTTCCCAAGTTGTGGTGGAGATTACAAGGCAGTGTAACATCAATTGTAGACTATCCTTGAGTGTATAGGTGTTGCATGTAGTCAGATGATCAACCTTGAGAATTGTGCAATCCATTTTGGAGAAATTCCTAAATAATAGGGGCCTAATTTTTCAGGCATTGTGCAAGGAAATAGGGGCTCAAGAAAAGATAAAAATTGACTAAGTTTGGGTCAGAGCTTCTAAGTGAGCAGAGAGATAGGTTATTCACTTGCAGGTTGTGCTCAGATGAGCAAAGAAATTGTAATACATCTCTATTCACCAAATTAATGCAAACAAACATTGGTATTTTTAGTAGAATTCTTTCCTCAGGAAAACTATTGTGTTCATGTGTGTTATTTCCTATTGCATGTCTAAATTAACTTCCACAAAGCAATAGAGTATGTTTGTGCCTTTTGATTTTGATCAAAACTGCATGAGCAGTTGCAAATCTACACCATAATTTCTACATCCTTAACAATGGGGATTTGACCAATTGAGCTAACCCTCAAAGTAATATAATTTTATCATTATTAAATAATATTTTTTATTTAACAAAATTATATTATTATTACAAATATTTACAATTACATTTTAATTGCTACTAAAGGAGTTGGTTTTAACGATTATATTTAATTTTAATGTTTATTTTAAATTATAATTTTGTCTATAAATTATTATTTTCTTAGGTTGATAAGAGACATTGTTTTAGAATATTGATTTTTTCAATAATAGATATTAGGAGTATGCCCATGATTTAATGAACATCAAATATTCTTTGTTTTTATTAAAATAGAGGTATGTGATTAAACTTAAAACATAAGCTTTACCATTATTTTCAAGGGACATGTTTGGTCCATTGTGATAAGGCTTCAAGGCTAGACACCCTACCCACACCATGTCACAACTCCTGATAAGTCATAATTTATTGGAATATCTAGCTTGAGAGTAGGCATTGTACCCACATGACATCTCAACTCTTGCTAAATGATAATTTATTTGAATATCTGGCTTGTGGGTTATTGAATAAACTCTTGGTAACATCCAAAATATTTGATCCTAGGATTCACCCAAATTATTCCAAAGTGTTACTGATTCACCATTGATTAAAAAAAATAAAATTCTTTAAAGCTTAAGGCCATTCAACAACAAGGCTAAGTCATTACAATAAATTTATACTCAATACTCAATATGAGCTCATCATGTCACTAATAGAAATTGAATCTAGGTAGGGAGGATAGCAATCATTCCTCCCAACCACTTGAGATAAACCCACTTGACGTTTATTACCTAAGCATGAGATGTCTTCTCCAAAATTTAGGAGGTCATATGTTTGATCTTCTCATATCCCCTCAAGTTTTAATTTACCATCCATAAACAATGAACATGAATTGTTATTAAATATTCACAATTCATGTTCATGATTTATGGATGCTAATTGAAAAATTAAATTTGAGGGGATCAAAAAGATCAAAATAGTGATATATACACCCAAAATTATTCATTATATATTTTTTCATTTATCTTGGCACTTTATAGGTTGAAAAATTGGAGGAATTGGCTTGCATGGCACATTTTAGTGGTAAGTCTTAGTTTGGACATTTGGAGTTCAAAGCCTTCCAAATCCATTTTGAGGCATCACATATCAATGTTTTGGGTCAAAACTTTGTAAGCATAGCTCTTATCTCCTAAATGTTGTTCTACATACCAATATCTTTCTGGCGACATGAAAATTACCTCAATCGGAGTTTGTATGCCGATGTTATGCCTTCCATAAGTTGACCTATATTTTTAACCACCATGGTATTGAGTGGATACCACAGTAGCCCCCATTTCTCTCGTGTGGGACTAGTCATTTGTGGACTTTCAAAAAGAGTCTAGAAGGTCCAAAACCCCAACACTAATTGAAGTTTGAAGCATGCAATAACCCTAACCCTAGACAATTATCAAATCATGCTAAATACAAAGCCACTAAGAGAAGAGGGGTTTACATTATTTTTAGCATTGTAATTTCTTCATGGTTGAATAAACAATCTAGGAGTGAGATTTAAGAGGATAACAAAGAAGAAGAAGAAAATGTTATAATGATTCAGGCCATATTGTCGTAGGTAACTCCATAGTCAGTGTCTCTTTCATTTTATTTTCACTTTTATAATTGAAAAGAAAAAGGAGAAGGGTATAGGCCTCATATTGAATCTAGCTAAGATTTATTTCATATTATGTTTTCCAAGATACATGCTTTGCTTGTTTATGTGGATGGTATGCTTATTCGCTTACTCTTTAATTTTCATATTTCAATTATTTTCATAAATTTGAGCACTAAGGTAGTAATAATAACTATGTGATTAAAAGAATATAATTGAATAATACAATATTTCAAGTATTGCAAGATTTGTTGTCACAAATTATTCTACTAAACTATATTGGCTATATATATATGGAGGAAGAGTGTGTACACATCATAATTTCTTTTTAGATGAAAAAATACACCTCTATAAACTTTAATTGTAAAATTGCTATGTGGAAGGGGGTCTCATATGTCATTTTTGTGCTTGGCTTGCCCACGACTATAAAATTAGATTATTATTATTATTATTATTATTATTATATTATTATTATTATTATTATATAAGATGGCAATGATTAACATCCATTGAGACTAAAAATGGTTTATCAAACCTTAGGAAGATAAGGAATTACTTGGAATTCTTTATAAGTTTATTTCTATGCTCTAAAAGTATTAAGAGAAATGTTCCAAGATCGCCATAATTTGGTTGAGTTAAAAGGTTAACAAGGTTGGTAATTTGGAAAATATTTTGAAAATTAGATATAATTTGAGTATATGATGGATGATATAAGAGAAAGTTATTTTCATCTTCAACCCTCTTAGTGTACAAAAACGATAGACACTTTTATCCCAAAGGATTTGGAAATTCACCAATACCCAATTTCATTATGAAGCTCATGAGAATTTATTCATATTTTAGCAATGTTTATTTTCTTCTCTACACTATTCAAGACAAAGAGATACTTTTGATTTTTCATATTTGGGTTAATCAATTCCTTAGAATACACTAATTTCCTTTTCCACTCTAACCCCTCATCACAACACAATTTCTTCTTAAAATTTGAGGTAATAATATTTTTAATATTATCCTTATTTTGTGGAAGGATCTCTTCCTTAATCTCCCATTGGCATACCCAAGATCAAACATCCTTATGACATCCTCAAGTCTTTAAAGATTCTTGTCTTCCATGTTATTATCCTCTTCTTATACATTAAATACATGGTTATAGACATGATCTTTCTCGATAGATGCATCCCCAGATTTCATATCCATATGAAATAGAAAAAGTACCAAGGGTCTCAAAGAGGGATTTTTTAATCCCATATCCAAATATATGTTGATATACAATTATTTTCAAGTCCATAATAAATTTTCCACCCTCCATTAATCATTTTTATTAGACCCATAGATCTAGTTTATTTTCAAGTCCATAATAATATTTTTGCCCTCTATTAATCTTTTATCAATGCTATAATTCCAGTTGAGCTTGTGGTGGATATTGATTTGAAGATGATGATGATTATGATTAACATTCAGGGAGACGAAAAATGATTTTAAATGGTTTATTAGACCTTAATAAAGTAAGATATTACTTGTAATTATTATAATTTTATTTCTATGCTAGAAAAACATTAAGGGAAATATTCAGAGATTAGACACTAAAAACCATTTAGAAAAAAATTATGAGGAAATAATAAATTACTTATTAACGCATATTAAATCACAAGTACAAAATATTTACAATACTAACTTTTCAAACATTTTTTACTTATCAAAATTATAATGATTTAAGAACATTTTTATGAAAGGTTATTAGTATAAAAATATAAGCCATCGTCTAATTGTTCTACATTTTGGAACTTTTTCGAGTATATTTTCTTGTCAAATATGTCTAAAATTTGGCAAGGATTTGTTGGAATCATGAGTTTGAGGTGTAAAATATGCATGGTCTAAGTGCCCCAAAGGTTTTTTAGGACACTAAATCCATTTATGCATTCAAAATTTCATTTTAGATAACAAAAAATTATTATTTGAACAAAAAATGTTTCGCGAGATTACGACCAAAAATCTTCAAAATGTAGAATAGTTAGACAATGCCAAAATACAATTCTAAAAAAATCCAACTGATTTTCTTATCTTTTTAAAGTTTGATAAACTAGATTTGTTTTTAATAAACATTAACCACCATCATCTTAATATCTTAGTTCAATAAATAATAAAAAATAAGTTTTGAGAAAACATATAATAAATTTAAACACTTAATAATTAGATATCCAATTTATATTTAAAACTTATTTATTTAAAAAAAAATAATAATAATATTTATATTAAAAAAAATGGATTAATAAAACTATCAAATTTCCCAATAGTGGGCGCTCAAAAGTGGGTTGTGAGGCCATGCCTTGATATGAGATCCAAGTTAATAAATGATGGAGGTTGTATGCCACCTAGATGGATATTCACATGCAATTTGAGGCACATTTGAATGGTTGAATATGAGGAAAAGGTGTGTGTGATATGTTTAATTATCAGCATTGGTATGAAGGTAAATATAAAAGGAAAATCAACAATGAAAACTTCCTTCAATCCTATCCTTGGCATAATGGTGTTGAATTTGATGGAAAATCAGAGGAATCATGATTGAGAATAGTGGATGAAGTTGAGGATTTGGAAGAATAGTTTAAATCGGTATATCATTTGCTAGTATATGTAATGTGGAGGGTTGTCTATGAGTTATATAATTTATGTGGTTTGCTCAAGAATTTCCCTTCCTATTTTTTATAATATTGTAATTGGAATTTCCCTTTATTATGGTATTCGAGTTCATCATGCTTTGAGTGGCATGTGTGAATTTTTCTCTTTGGAAGTATTGTCCCTATTCTCAGGCTTAATTCAGATATGTGGGTTAAATATGGAGATTTTTTAATGCAAGATGAATTGTTCCAAACTTGGACTTTAGGAAAATCAATGTTCTGGTTTCACAATAATTCTAATATTAGTTGGTTTTCATTTCTTGAATTTATCAATTCTAGTTTCAAGTCTCAGAATCTATTTTATAGTTCTTTGGCTCTCCTTCTAGTCCCTTAGTTCCTTAATACCTTCTATTTTATAGTTATTTTCCCCCTCTCCTTCTTAACTCTTGTGTTGTCCCCCTTGTTTCAGGTTTCTCAATCTCAGAATATCCAAAGGTCATTCAAATTCTAGAATTCAACCTAGTTTCTCCCTTTGGTTCGAAGGTATTTCCTTTAAGGTGTGAATTTTTCCATTATTCTTGAGTATGAATCCTTTAATCTTCCTTTGGGTTGTTCTTTCATTCTATGGTTTAGTCCTTTCTTCCTACCCCCACACCCCCCCCCCCCCCTCTCCTTCTATGGCTCGACATAAAATCGTTGCAGGACCCTGAGGAGGAAGAAGGGGAAAAGCTTCTCCCTCTATGAGTTTTGATTCCAATCCTCTATCCAACTCTCAAACTTGAGCTCAATCAATAACTCATTGATGTATGGTTCATTATTTGGAATTGATTCCTAAACTTATTTGATGAACAATTGCAGAAGTTGAAGAGAAAGTGCAACATGATCATAGGTTTATCCTTGATGATCATGTGGAAAGGAAAACAAGGAAGTGGATCATGGAAATTTTTTCTTCAACTTAGTTTCCTCAGATCACTTACATGTAGGGTTTTCAAACTTTTATGGCATATCAAAACTCTTATAGGAAGAGTTCTTATTGAACGGTCAAAACATTTAACAAGAGATTATGGTATACATGGAAAAAATGATGGAAACAAAATTAAGAAGCTAGACATAAAATTTTATGTATTAGCTAAGAAGAAGACATTAGTTTCTTCCCCAAAAAGAATAAAGTGACTTTCCCCCACCAATCTAGGTGGACTCACCCTCAAGTTGACATGATCAAGTGAGCTAGCTACTCTGTTACAATTTTTTGTAATGGAAATGTTTTGATTTTAGTTGTTAATCTCTAGCAATATACTTCAATTTGCTATTTTTTAGTTTAAATGATAGATTGATAGATTTTGTGATACATAATGTAGAAAATTCAAAACTTTTCTACTGGTCTGGTTGTTGAAATTGTAACTAGAGTTGGTCTTCATGATATAAAATTATCATTGATGTATTTATTATAACTTTTTATATTTTTTTAAATCATGTTCTTCATGCTTAGAGTCAAAAGAGTCAAAAATAATTTATTTTTGAGTCAAAAAAAAAATTATTTGAATCATATCTTATTTTGACATTTGTAAGAAAAAGGATTTAATTTTATTTGTGAGTCAAAATTCCACAAGATGACTAAGTCGACCTGCCTTGGACAAGTTGGCCTAGAGGCACTTATTTGAACCTCCTGGATAGCTATATATAAGAGACAATTCAACCTCTTGGAGAGAACATTGATTCATCACATCAACAAGTATCTTTTGCACCTATACAATGAAGAAGAAGGTTGAAGTTAAAGGAGAGAAAAGGAAGCCAAAGAAGAAAGTCAAAGTTTCGTTCCTACTGTAGCTTGCACGGGAAAAATTTCCTATCGAACGTGGCAAAAAATATGAGGTAATTGTAGGGTCGAAATTCAACCTCCATTGCAAGGCTGAAATTCTCAATTTGACCAGAATTGAAGGAGTTTTGCTAACATTGACTTTTATTATTGGAAGAAACTGGGAGGAGGGTTTGACTTGGTATCTTTGTAGAAATTTGGTCTTGGTCTTAGTCTTGGATATCTCTCATTTTAATCTGATTCTATAAGATAAGGATTGTTAGGTTTTCCGCTTGTGCATTTTTCCTTATCCTCTCGCCTAATTTCTTCATTCAGATCTTGTGGGGAGGCCCCCAAGATCTAAAAAATTGAAATGACAGAAAAAGATGAGAACACACAATAAACAAAACCATGAATTTTTTTTTTATTAAAACAGATAATAGCTATAAAGGCTACCTTGTGGTGAATAATCTGTCCTTTTACAAAATGCGACTTGTTACTTATAGCCTTTTTTGGTCACAATACCACAGGTAAATTCCATGGGTGGGTAAATACCATGGGTGAATGAATACCATGGGTGGATGTCACTTACAATACCATGGGTAAATTCCATTAGTGGATAAATACCATGGGAGGATGAATACCAAGGGTTGATGCCACTTAGAATACCATGGGAAAATACCATGAGTGAATGAATACCATGGGTGGGTGCCACTTACAATATCAGGGTAAATTCCATGGGTGGATGCCACTTATAATACCATGGGTAAATTATATGGGTGAATGAATACTATGGGTGGATGAATACCATGGTTGGATGCCATTTTCCATTCGGATCAATCCTCCCTCCTTAAGAAGCAATGGTCCCCATTGCGTGAAGTTTCCTCCTAAGAAACCTTTGTTGAATATGAAGAGCCACTGAAGAAAAGGGTTTTATGTGGTTAACCCATAACCATGATGAACAAAGATCTGAGGGTAGAGATACCCTGTAATGCCTGCGACCAACTCTGATACTGACGATATGCAACCTAGCAAATGGACTTCGATAAAGTGTGGGTTTGTGGATGACCCATAACCATAACAAATGAAGATCCGAGGATAGAGATACCCTGTAATGTTTGTGACCAACTATTATACTAATAGTGTGCAGCCTAGAAAATGGACTTCGATGAAGTGTGGGTTTGTGGATGACTCATAAACATGAAAAAAAGGATCTAAGGATAGAGATACCCTATCATTATTGTGACCAACTGTGATACTAACAGTGTGCGACTTAGCAAATGGACTTCGATGACAAGGATTCTGTGCGATTGACCCATAATCGTGATGTTAATTATCGATGAAGTATCAGATGCCTACATAGCTTGGGGTGGGAGGGCACATCTCCAAAGAACCCAATTCGGATGTTGCTATGTTGAAACTAATGAATGTGAAGCAAGTGCCTACTAAAGCAGGGTGGGAGGGCACATCTCCAAAGGGAACCCACTTCGAATGTTGCTCTAGATTTAAAAATTAATTTAAAATGGGCATAAATCGATCAATATAACTCAGAATATTTATTATAACCTATTTTTGGAAATAGAATGACCATTATACATCTTCCCGTCTGATTGAAATCCCTATATGGACACTTTGAAAACTGAGATTCATGCATCAACTGTCCCACCGTCACAAAAATCATGATACCACTGATCTAGATCTTGGAGGGAGTTGCCCAATATCTAAAAAATTGAAATGCCAAAAAAATATGAGAACACACAATAAACAAAACCATGAAGATTTTTTTTTTTTATTAAAATAGATAATAGTTATAAAGGCTACCTTGTGGTGGACAATTTGTCCTTTTACAAAATTTGACTTGTTACTTATTGCCTTTTTGGTCACAATAGCACGTGTTAGAAAAGAAGATAAAGAGCTTAAGATATAATAATGGAGGTGAATATACATCTAAAGAACTTCTAACCTTTTGCAAAGAAGATGGGATTAAGAGGGAGCTGATAGTTGCCTGTAATCCCCAACAAAATGGTGTAGCTAAAAGAAATAATTGATGTATCAAAGAATGCATAAGAGACATGATACATGATCAAGATATTCCAAAATACATATGGGGAGAAACGTCCATGACCACAGTAGATGTTCAAAATAGAAGCCCTCATATAATTCTTGGTGACCTAACTCTAGAAGAAGCTTTTATTGGAAAGAAGCCTAATGATGATCACCTTAAAATCTTCTAATGTCTAGTCTACATTCACATTCCCATGGAAAAAAGAAAGGATTTGGATCTTGCAGGTACGAAAGGAATTTTCGTTGGCTACAACAACTCATCCAAAGCATATTGAATCTACATGAAAGAATAATGACGTATTAAAGTAAGTAGATATGTAACATTTGATGAAAGCATTGCATGCAAGAAGTCCAAAGATATCTCCATTGACTTTGATGAATAAGGACTTGTATTTCCTAATGAATATATTCCAAGACAAACCAATTCTCCAAAACCTTCAGTTGATCATCATGATGAACCAGAAGGATCAGGAAAACTTGTAGAACCTATCATCATTCCAGAAACTAGAAAAATACCTACTTGGCTTAGAACAAGTTTTCAAGAACTTGAAGGACCTTTAACCCCAAGAGGAATATTAAGAGAAAGCAAAAGCACCAAAATGCATTCTGGTTATGAATCTTATATGACCAAACTCATTGAATCAGAACCTTCTATTTATGAAAAGGATGTCGAACAAAAATTATGGAAGAATGATGATAGAAGAATATCAATCAATAATGAAGAATTATTTTTTGGAAATCATTCCTATACCAAAGAATAGATTTGTTGTAATTTCCAAACTATTGGTTTATAAGATTAAACATGTAGTTGATGGAAGCATCGACAAATGCAAGGCAAGATTTGTGGCTAGAGGATTCTTTGAACATGAGGTAGTTGACTCTGACAAAATTTTTGCAACTAAAGATACAAAACAATTAGAACTCTCATATCTATTGCAAATTCTATGGAATGGAATATGCATCAAATCGACGTAATAAATTGTGTTTCTTAATGGTATAATTGATGAAGAATCCTACATGAATAACCTCAAGGATTTGAATTCCATGGGAAGGAATTCCATGTTTGTATATTAAATATAGATTTATATGGATTAAAACAAGCTCTATGAGCATGGTATGGTTGAATGGATGCCTATCTAATAAGGCTTGATTTCCTCAAAGAACTGCAGATCCAAATCTCTATATCAAAGTAGTAAAGAATGAACCAATGCTCATATTGCTATATGTGGATGACTTATTAATAACATGTGTGGATCATCTTATTCATCAATGTAAGAAGAAACTAGCAGTTGAATTCAACATGAAGGATCTTGGACTAATGCACTATTACTTGGGACTTGAAGTTTGGTAGAAACCCGTTGAAATATTTCTTGGTCACAGTCAATCTGTGATCAAGATTCTACAGAAATTTTAGATGATGGATTGTAAACCTATGGAAACACCAATGATCAACACTTTGAAGAAGTTGAGAAGTTCATATTCAAATCTTGTCGATCCATCATTGTAGTGGTAGTTGATTGGTTCTCTGATGTATTTAGTGAACACCCGACCAAATATATGCTTTTATTTGAATACTATAAGCCAGTTTTAGATGGAGGCTATACATGATTATTGGATAGCAGTAAAGAACATCTTGAGATATCTTTGTGAAACCATACATCATTATTTGAGATTTGTTGCTAGAAATGAGAATCAATTAATAGGTTATACTGATTATGATTTGGTAGGAAATATTGATGATAGGAAAAGTACCACTGGTGGTTATTTTTGTTTAGGATCCTATTGAAGCCCCGAAAATCGAGTCGACAACAAGGGGGATACCCACCCTGTCCGGACCTTGGTTGGCAGCTCCTTATCCATTTGGTATAGCGGGTCCGACTGGGGATAACGGGACCAGTTTCCCGATCTTGGGTGTGTGTATGTGTGTAGAATTGAATTATGTTGATCTAAGAGTATTTTAAAGCTAATCTAATTCAGATTCTTTAACTTTACTCTATGCTATTGTAATCTAGTGAGAAACAACACATCAAATCTATTCTAACCCGGGATTGTATATCTTTCATTATGCGATCTAAAAATATTTCGAACAATAACTGGTAATAAAGATCATTCAGCTATCATAAGAAT
>APFE030580093.1:66840-77590 GCA_000404065.3 Pinus taeda
ATTCATGGACCAATTGGGTGTCAAGCCACGGATCAAGTGTCGGTAATACTGAGGAGAGAATGAACCGTCGAATCACTAAATATCGTGACCGTCGGATTGTAAGTTAAAAAATGTACAATGGTAAAGAAACACACTTTACCTAACTCTATACCTAACTCTATACTAGACCAAGTTGAACTTAACTATTTCCTATGTGTCGGAATATCCTAACAAAAATCAACCATGGGCCAACGTCGCGTTGTGACAAAGTTAGTTTCGATATTAAAATCAATCATGGTCAACCATGGTCCAATGCCGCATTGTGACAAAGATTCTCTCGATATGAAAATAAACCTTGGTCAACCAAAGTCAACCATGTTTATTTTAGGGTTTATAATATTTATCTTAGGGTTTATATACCTCAAGTTTATAATATTAATCTCTTGGGTTTTATATTATTCTTTTGGGTTTATAATCCCTTCGGATTTTAGAATCAACACCTAGGGTTTATTATTCCCTTGGCTTTATAATATCAATCCCTTGGGATTATTAATCTAAGAGTTCATATTCCTGGGGTATAATATTATTCATAGGGGTTATAATATTAATCCTAGGGTTTAATATAAATCCCTTGGGTTTATAATCATGGTCAACCATGGTCCAATGTCACATTGTGTCAAAGATAGTCTCACTATGAAAACCAATCATGGTTAATTATTGTCAACTATCGTCAACCATGGTGAATCATGGTCAACCATGGTCCAATGTCACATTGTGACAAATAATGTCTCAATATGAAATCAACCATGGAAAACCATGGTCCAATGTTGAATTATGACAAAGATTGTCTCAATATGAAAATAAATCATGGTTAACCATGGTTCAATGTCGCATTGTGACAAAGATTGTATCAATTTGAAAATCAACCATGGTTAACCATGGTCAACCATGTTTATTTTGATGTTTATAATATTTATCATAGGGTTTATATACCTTGGTTTATAATATTTGTCTTAGGGTTTATCATAGGATTTTCTCAATATGAAAATCAATCATGGTCAATGTTGGAAAAACATGGTCGGTCATGGTCAATTACGGTCAATCATCGTTAACCATGGTCAGTTATGGTCCAATGTCACATTGTGACAAAGATTGTCTCAATATGAAAGTCAACAATGGTCAACCATGGTCCAACGCTGCAATGTGACAACGATTGTCTCAATATGAAAATCAACCATGGTTTACCGTGGTCAATCATGGTCAACCATGGTCACATTGTGACAAAGATTGTCTCTTGGTTCAACATCACATTGTGACAACCATGGTCATCCATAGTCAACCATGGTCGAATGCCACATTATGACAAAGTTGTTTTAATATGAAAATCAACCATGGCCAACAATGTTTGTTTTAGGGTTTATAATATTTATCTTAGGGTTTATATAACTTTGGTTTACAATATTAATACCTTGGCTTTAATATTATTCCCTTGGGTTTTTAGTATTAATCCCTTGGCTTTATTAGTGCCTTGAGTTTATAATATCAATCCCTTGGGTTTATTAATCTAAGGGTTCATATTCCTAGGGTATAATATTATTGATAGGATTTATAATATTAATCCCAAGGTTTAATAAATGCCCTGGGTTTATAATCCATTGGGTTTATAATATAAATTTATTGGCTTTATTAATCCCTTGGGTTTATAATATTATTAATTGTTTAAGTTTATAATGATAATAGTAGAAGGTTTGTTATAATATTAACCTTCTAGCGTGCTCATATACTCCCTGCGGGTTATCTATTAATAATAATCCCATTGAGTTTATAATATTAATCTTTTGTGTTTCTCAATATTTTTTTGGGGTTTGATATACATGATATAATCTCTTGATTTTAATATATTCTCAATTATATATTAATTATTTGGATAATATCAATAACATATCAATATATAATTTTATACAATTTTTTATTCAGTGCCATTTTTAATATTTCATATAATATTCATAATATTATGATAATAATATTTTATAATATAAACTGTTTTTTTCCCAAGGAAAAATCATAACTTTAATTATGTGAAATATTGAAAATTACATGTTGTAGATGTTGCAATAGGAACATATGCCAAACCTTGTGGCGTTGCCCAACATACTAAGAAAAGTCTATGATGGATTGTACAATTTGTAGCTAATAAGCAGACACAACATAATATAAATAAAAAACATACACATATATCTAAGATCTGCACAAAAAGAACAAAAAGTCACTAAAAAGCTCCATTTCTGGTCTGTAAAAATAAAGGCATTGTTTCCCCCTATGCATTCTACTCTATGAAAGGTCTGTGGAAGAAATGATAGAAGCCGTGCCCATTGTGCTCCTGAATCATACAATAACCAAGAGTTTGTTGTGATGTCTCCTTGGAAAGGTTGTTAGAAAGCGAATTCCTTTCCCTGTAAATATGACGACATGATATATAGTCAAAACGAGATTTTAAGGATAAAACTTCTTCCAACAAATTCCTGAGTGTGTGCACATGACATTCAGATTGCATATTGAACTAGTTTATGATAATTTTTGAGTTGCCAAAGATCTAAAGATGACAGATTCCTTTCTCAAGGGAAAATAACAGAAGATGTCTGAGACTGTTTAGTTCTGAAAATTTATTTGTGCATCTCCCTAATCCCATCCTCATCTTAAACAAATGATCGTCATTTATATATAAAATCACACCACCACCACATCAAATCTGTTGTGCAAATCCATATAAATATGCTCAGGGAATAGTTTTATCAATGGTTTCAGCTACCACATTCCTATGGTGTTGCCTAGGATCGTTGTCCAGAATCATATTGTAAAGAGGAAAAATGTGTGAAATAGATAGGAACCAATTTGGTGCCTTCTCTTGAAAAATGAATTTGTTCCTTCCTATCCAAATGCTCCAGCAGACCAACAAAGGAAGATTGCTCAATTTAGTAGGTTGGGCTTGGTTCCACCACGATTCCCAAGCAGATTGAAAGGTATCTCTAGTCCACCTAATATTGATAGCCAACATATGATATACCTAACTCCAGAGATCAGTTGTTGCAAAGAAGTGAAGAAATAAATGATCAATTGATTCTTCATTATTCCTGTAAAGGATGCACCAGGAGGGACCCTGAAAGGAACTACACTACATATTATCTCCCGTGGGAGCTTTGTTGCATAATCCACATCAAGATCTTATCTTTGGGTGGGGCCTTTAATTTCCATAACAATCGCCACCACAAAATAGAAACCTGGGACTCATGATCAGCGAAGATAAAAGGATATACATATTTATGAGAATAATTTCCTTGTTTAGAAATAACCCAAGTTAATTCATCTTTCCTATCCTGAATCCTAATGTGTGCTTCCGATAATGCATTTATAAAATTTGTCCACTCATGTTGCCACGCTACAAGAACCCAAATATCTAGTGAAGATTTCCATGTCTGACCAAATAAATTCGAATTATTTGGATCTAAAATATGATTTAGTATCCTTATATCATAAGACACCAGAAATCAGATGAGATCAAGGGGGAGAATGTGTGCATTCCCACACCCAAACCAGGCATCCAAACTAATGCAAACCTTTTCGCTCGATCTTGATTTCCACGCTAGACCTGCTCGGATGAATTCAGTAGATTTCAATACAAATCACCATATGGTTGAAATGTCCATTCTATCCCAACTAGGTCGTCTAATCCATTCAAAACTATTATGTGGAATAATGTATTTTCTGATAACCACCTCTGCCCATAAACTATTTGTAAGGATTTCCCAACCCAGTTTTGTTGCAAGGGCTTTAGAAAATCATACACGATTATTCATCCCCCAGCCTCCCCATTTATTAGGCAAAGAGATGTGATCCCATCCTACCCATGCAAAAGTTCTACCTTCCTTTCTCCCGCACCAGAGGAACCTATAACTTGACTGTTGGATTCTAGATAGTATTCCTTTTGGGATCCAGGCCAGAGACATCCAATATATAGGAATAAATTCTAATACCGATTTGATTAGAACAAGTTTCCCAAGACAAGATAACCATCGATGGTGCCAAATTCTTATTCTTCTTTCAACCTTAGCAACTAACCATGTCTAGTCAATGATTTTATAGGTATTGGGTTTGAGCCGAAAATCCAATTATTTGATACCTTCATCAAAATCCAGTATTCTATAAGGAAATTTCTTATATGCATAATCAATTTCATACTGAGAACAACAAAGAGTTGTCAAGGTTGATTTTTCTTGGTTTCTAACCATCCTTGTTGCCTCGTAAAATAAATTTAGAATGTCGTTGAAAGTGGTAGAATCATTGACTAACCCATTTAGAAATATAAGGAAATCATCCACGAAAATCAACTAAGATAGAATAACATTTTTTTATATTTTAACTCCTTTAAATCTCCCTTGATTCTTTTCTTCGGTAATTAATCTACTCAGGCCTTCCATAACTAGTAGAAAGAGTAATGGTGATAAAGGGAATCCCTGCCTGAGACCACACTATGCATGAAAGAAATTGGATGTTGATCCATTAATGAGGATATTGTAAGATACAAAGGAGATACAACACATAATCCAATTAATAAAATCATGGGGAAAACCCAAGTGAGTCAGTAACATGCACAGGCACAACCAGCTGGTCCTATCGAAAGCCTTAGATAGATCAATTTTGAAAATCATACCCTTCAACTTCTTAAGTTTCAACGAATGTAGTCCTTCCATTGCAATACCTATAGCTTCATGGATCTGGTGATTGTCTAAAAGGGCAAACTTCTCCTCAATATATGCTGGAAAAGAATAGGATTGATGCAATTTGTGATGATTTTTGAAATAATCCTGTAGATGCAGTTACAAAGAGAGATAGGCTTGAAATCATTAAATGAACAAGGCTTATCAAATTTTTGGATTAAGGCTATAAGGGTGGGATTGAAAGCTTCATGCAGTCTTCCATTCTTATGACATTCTTCTATTACCCCAATAAGATCATGACCTATCAATTCAAAGAAATCCAAATAAAATTCCACAGGCCAACCGTCCAGGCCTAGACTCTTATCTTTCTTAAACCATTTAATCACTACTTCTAGTTCCCCCATAGATACTAGTTCATTGAGCGTCTTAACTGCCTCCTCATCTACAAATCTGGGGAAGAGTACTACATCTTTAATCATTTCAGCAAGAGAAGCCTCCTTGGGAGCTTTAAACAAACTCCCAAAATGAGAAATATCCAAATTTGCTAAGTTACTGAAAGATTGAATAGAAGAGCCTTCTTCATCCTCAAACGACCATATAGTATTGCTAGCCCTCTGACATATTGAAAATTACTGGAATAATTTAGTATTTTCATCACCTTCTTGAAGCCATATGGCTCTGCTCTTGAGCCTCCATCTTTCTTCCATTTCTTTTAAAGTCATAAGTCACTCATATTCGAGGATAACGACATGGGATTTTGCTTCAATATATACGAATCCTCCTCCATTTGGTACTTCTAACCTAGCTAAGGCTGCTTCTCTGTTCTTGAGCACTTCTTCATCCTTATTTTTCTTTTCCTTTTCCCATTCTATCGTCCTCTACTTAAGGCATTTAAGATTACCAACAAAAAATTCAGACATCAACTACATTCATTCAGAGCTCCCTCCTGCCACGATTCTTTAACAATACACTGATAGTCCTCATCTCTTAGCCATGTTGAGTTAAATTTAAGGGGGGCCCTTGGTTTTGGAGATATAACAGCTATCTCTAGGTAGATAGGTGAATAATGACAGATTCCTCCCAAGATGACCCACTCCCTAATCTTCTCGAATTTTTCCATTAGAGCCTCCTCGATAAGAAAACGATCGAGGTGCCTAGCTAACATGGCATCCCCCATTCTCTGATTTCTCTAGGTCGTTTGAAGATGCTTCATAGGAATGTTAATTAGATTAGTATCCTCCAACAACTAAACAAATAAATCTGAGAGAGTGTCTACCTAAGCATGGTTACACCATGATTTGGCATGACCCATTGAAAAAATTAATTCAGCCCCCAAAATTATGTTGTCCACCTTGTGATGCAGGTAAGTTCCCTCTGCAGACAGAGACAACCCCTCTAGCCCTAGAGTGGGTCTAGTCACAGCAAGACAAAGACAATAGCTAATTCCTTAAATAGTTATCATTGAAGAGACCTACCTTATACCAGTGTTTGATGAAGTCTTCATCACGTCGCTTCAGCTATCACTATCTTCTCCTCAATGAATGATTCACCTGAAACAACATATGAAAACGACAAAACACATAACAGAGCACAACAACAAACTATCTACTTATAGAGTCAAGGAACCATAAGCTATCAACATAACATTTCATACATGATATAGGAAATAACCATTGATTGTATTATTGTAAAAAACAGTAAATATTACAACCACGCCTTGACGTCGAAAGCTTCCTTGAAGGGTCTGATCAGTATGTCTCCATAAGCATTCACTCTCAAATGTCTCCCAAAAATATTGATGATGCTCTCTCTCACCCAAAAGCACAAGTATGAAACTAAGGCAATCACAACAAGGCTTCTTTCTTACAAAACCATCTTACACTCTCAATCCACAACATGAAAGGAAATCCAAACTGTAAGCTATCAATCCAACAAGCTAAGAACTAGCACACCAAAAACTCAACTAGCACTAGTTGATCATAGTCATGGAGGATGCTTTTATAAGAGGAGGAGCCTCCATAAATGACGAGAGGTTACTCAAAAGGTGGAACCACCATTTCAAATGAGGAGAGGCGAACTTCTTTGACCCAAAAACCAGCTCCAGAACCATCCAGAAGTATTTTTTTTGAACTAATTCACCATATCCGGGTCTTCACAAGTCAAATATTGAGACTCAGAGATGACGTTGCAAGGCGTTAGTGCATTTTGGGCTATCATCGCAGGCAGGATACTGATGACCTACGACAATCCCTAAAATCTTACCATCGCTAAGAACAGATGTACTCATGTGATGGTGTCATGAGGTTCTAGTTCACTCTGGGCCATCGTCGCAGGCATGATACTGACGTCCTATGATGATCTTGAAACATAGGTAAAAAGGGTCAACTTCAGGATTAATGAGCATGGTTAATCTTGAGTGATATGGAAGATGTGGACACATATTTTGATGTATGACATAGAGCAGATGCCATTCAGGGACCGACCCTACTCAAGATCAGGGGATGCGGGGTTGGTGACAAAATACTGTGTAACAGATGACCCCTAAAGCATGAAGGCCACGAGAGTGGGAGGGGTGAAATTCTTTAAAAACCCATAACTGAACCAGAACACCATCGTGGAGAACCTGTAGATGGAAGTACAACTAATATCTCTGACAGTGAAAGAAGTACATGTAGTCGAGGTATGGGCGCAGCCATCCAAAAGACAAATAGAACTAGTCTGTGGTATGGATGCAACCATCTAGTCGAAAATACCATATGAAAAAACTCAGGTATGGTCGCAGCCATCCAATCAAAACAGTCATGTATAAATAATCCACGCAAACCTGGACTTGTGTGATCTGAGCCCAGGGTCTTTAATCTTGACCTGTCCATCGTACAATTTCTAATATGCGAATAAATGTGTTGAAGTTGAGCATACTAGAAAATCGCTTGATTACCGACCAATGATGTGAACCGTTAACAAGCACGAGAGAGACCACTAGTAATGTCAATGGTTCTCAAGGTACTGCTAGTACAATCCACAAAGTGTGAAGAATGATTTGAAGTCGAACACTTGTGAATCACCCTATCGAAGACCAATGATGCAAACCTGTTGTTGAGTGCGAAGAACTTGCCATTGAAGCATGCAAGCTCCAAGGTACCCGAAAGGAGTCTCTAGATCAACTTCCTGGATAATGAGTTGATTTCGACAAGAAGTGATCTATCGCAGGAGGGCCATAGTGTTTCCCACATCAATGACGTGAGACAAAGGAACAAGATGAAGATGGATGAAACAGAGAATTAGAGGAGGATGTAAGGGTGCAAACTGTAGAAGGACTAAGCTCTTGAACATATCAGCAACACGACTTTGGAATGTGGATACATTTTGGTACCAAGGGATCGAAGGTCATGCGGAGACAGCAGGGATCAAATGGAATGAGGAAAAATGAAAAACCCAAATCCTGGAAGGCCAATGACAAAGTGAGGAAATCCCAAACTCAGCAAGAAGAAAATGTGTCGATGCTTAAGAGCAACAAGCTGCCGTAGGTAATCAACTGAATATTTCCAAATTTTCCCCCACCATAGCTGGCGAGTACCCCAATTATTTTTGAAACACAAGCTTGAAGGGGAGAGCATATGCTTACAATATGAGTTTGTCCTTCAGACAAATCCAACCCAATGAAATTTTGACAAGCCTTAGGGAGGAGAAGCTTGGGTCTCATCATGAGGACGAGTCCAATGTCGTCAAGGTTTAATGAGTCTGACAAAGGTAAAACTCAGTCTTTTTCATGTTTAGAGAGTTTGAAAAATACATGGAAAAGAAAACTCCAAAGAGGCCCTTTTCGTATGTTTATGTCTCTCAAGCCCAAAAAGGTAGAAAACGATACTTGAGAGAACCACTTGACTATTTCAATCAAGGAGTACTTTTCGTAAATAGTGCCTCCATTCCAAAAAAGTAAAAAACTTGCTGGATACACGACGTTTCGCAACTATTAACGAGCTTGAAACGACAAGGGCTCAACAATATTTCACGTTTCAAGAGTTAGAAAAGAGCTTAAAGTTGACTCAGAAAGGACTTTTCGATATTTACTGAGTATATAATTCATAGATCGATCATCGCCAGTGCTCAAAACCCCTGTCGCTACACAAGAAAACTCAAGCATAAGCTCTGTCTCGCAAAAACAAGCATATAGGCCAAAAACCTAATTTCAAACCATAAGGAAAACCCTAAATTTTTGTAAAAAAGGTTATAAAAGAGACATTATGGTAGAAAACCAATTTACTTGTGTTGTTTACTGTGGTAAAAACTTCAAACATTGTGTACCTCGTGAAACTTGGCTATCGATTCTAGGAGGCTCAGTGGTCCACTGCCTTTCGCACTTCTTCCAGGTAAATTCCCTATCCTTACCTTTGTTTTTATGCCAAAATTAGATGCAATTTCATGTTTTAAATTGAGGTTTAGAGGAATTTTTTGGGCAAAAATTTTGCATCGTTCGTCGCATGTTTCCCCCTCGGGATTGCGATGATCGAGAAATTTACACAAGGAAAAAACGGGATCGTCACAAGAAAGTGATGTACACCTACGACAACCCGAAAGTTTGTGAACTATGAAAATCAGTCCGTCGCAGCTGTTTTAATAATAGCTGCGACGAGTGTCGGAACCCAAAAATCTTCATTTATAATCAGTTTTAAAAGGGGAAAATGGTTGGATGGAATTTAACAAAGGGATGTTTGTGCATGCAAGGATAAAAAATGGCGTTTGTATGGCACAAATGTATTCATGACCATGATGATGAGATGGGAATGGAAGATCCTCATTGTTTGAACATCCTGCGAAACTGTGGGTTGTCAAAATTCTTCCTGACACCACTTCTGAGAGCATAAATGGTTTTCTCAGAGTATTTGATCTGAGTATGGAATCCAAACGAAGGCAAATTCATAATCCGTGGGCAAGAAATTGAGTTTGATGCCACAGATATCTATTTTTTGACTGGATTTTCATGGAGAGGGTACAGACCTCACATGGTGGGTACTCGGGTTACTGGAGACTCTTTGGACACACTCATTGCAAGAGTGTGCCCAGGAGCACGAAAATCATCTACAAGTGGAAAGATATAGATTGCCACTGTTAATTATTTGTCATTACAAGTATTGTTGTCCACCATTACTAGAGCAGATGGCTCCCAAGCCCAGCATGAGGTGACCAAGACTCAACTACGGTTAGCCCTAGACTGTTTAAATCCTACCATGTTTGATTGGGCAGAGGTCGTGTCTCTTAATATGAAGAGACAATTGACCAAGTGCCATCGGGGTGAGATGAAACAACTTGGTTACGGTTCAATCTTGGTACCGCTCATGCTAGAGCGAGTACCAGTCCTCCAGAGACAAGACATAATAGTGGGATGGCTAGGACCACGAGAGACACGGATTAGTCGTTGGGCTCTCGTGATGCCGCGAGGAGGCGATGGCCAGCCTGTATCATGGGGTCCAGAATTTGTTGAGTGGATGAACTGTCAGCAAGTCATAGTCGAGGATTGGTCATATGCTGGGATGGACTTCAGGGGTGATCTGGACATGTTGCTTCCTCTTGGCGAACAGTGGGACGAGAGAGGTAAAATACTCAGTTTTACCAACAAAGATTTTGTAAATTTTTGGGTTTTTTAAATATATATGTCCTAATTATTATGTTCAATTATTTGTAGATGTTGGACCTAAGAGACCAGTAGGTCTCACTCCTACTGCCCAGAGGGATGACAGAGAGATTGACTTACCACCTCTAGGTGGAGATGCGGAGGAGGAGATAGCTCGTAACCTAGAGTGCTTGACTGAGGGGATCCCAAACTACAGAGGATTCGAGGAGATTCCTAGGAAGTACAAGTGGCATACCGTGGGGGTGTCGAACAGGATACACTAGCTACTTAGATGGGAGGGTTGGGCAGTAGTCTACTACAAAGAGCATCATGCATAGTAGACTTCTAGGTTTCTTTTTCTGCATATTTTGAGAGACATGTGTCCCACGATGTAACTAAACACACATATTTTTTGGACACAGATACACACACACACACACACACA